>JAGDQP010043378.1:0-16238 GCA_022664845.1 Lepisma saccharinum | reverse complement strand
CCTCCAACATTACCTCGTCTTTTTGCCTACCTGATGCAGGACCATTGGATTTATCCGCTAAACCTATGGATCTGTCCAGTGCTGTAGTCTCTGTGTCTCCGCCACACCCACAAGTTTTGTCATCACTGTTTTTGATCAATAGTCGCTTCAATCTCGATCCTGTCTATGATGAAATACCCCCAAGTACCTTTACGCAGATACACTGATCGATGAACTCCAGGATGGTACTCTTCCGAATGGATTGTTTACTCTCTCTATCGTTCCATCCCGTTCCTCTGTACCGCCTATCACTGACTCTTCAATCATTTCGCACATGGAGGATACTTATACGAATCCAAAGGCTGGGTCTTCCGGGGTGCGAGCTGTGCCTCCCAATACGTCGACAATGCACTTCGTCTCAATTGATTCACACCATCAATCTCCTGAAGCAAGATCCGATAACTATACTGTTATACAGGTAAACACTTCCACTATTCCCGAGGTGCGGCAGTCTAACATACAATCAGATGACAGCACTATCCGATAGAGAGCTATATCAAGGTGTACAGTTCTTTACATACACGTGCAGTGATTTTATGGTCATTGGAAGCTCCGTATCTGTTTCGTGAACATCTCGTGGTCCGAATGACTTTCTAGATACCTCTTGTGTGCAGTGTATCAATTACTTTTTCACCTCCTTTTGCGTGCAGTGTACTAATTACTTTTTCACCTCCATAGTGTTTTTCGTTTCCTGTATTATGTGCGTGTGTTTGTGTTTATGTGTGCTTCTCACGTACACTTACATTCTACCTACGTACGTGCATTCCACATTATTTTTTTCCTCTACTTATTCATAAAATTAGATAAAAATTATTTTCTTTTTATAGAGTGTTTCTTTTGTTCCTATCTGTACATGCATGATTTTTAGTATATTTACGATACTGTATATATACAGGGTGGTCCACCTAAAACTTGAACCTCAAATATCTCGGCTCCTATTTCACATAGAGCTTTGAAATAAGAAATGAATTACTAAGTTGCATATGACAAATCAAACTGTAATATTTTCAAGGTTAGTCATGGGAATAACCATACAAGGGGTCAACTACAACATTTTAAATGGAAGGTGGGGTAACTATTCACTTCTTCGGAACAAGGAGTGAAAATGGACAACTTTTAGAGGAAACATGTTGTAATATTACCTACGGTATAGGAGCTACGACAGGAAATTGTTATTGGAATGATAGTACGGCACCTCAAATTAACATTTAAACATCTCAGCTCCTATTTCACATAGAGCTTTGAAATAAAAAAGTGAATTAGTCACGGGCCGCCACTGACCATGAAAATAGTAGAATTTGATTTGCCATATGCTACTTAGTAATTCAATTTTTTATTTCAAAGCTCTATGTGAAATAAGAGCCGATATATTTGAGGTGCTAGTTTTAGGTGGAATACCCTATATATATATATATATCAGAGCACAATTTTCAAATTTCAAGGTTTTTATGTTACACGCATTACTAAATATTTATCATATCTGTATAATTCTAAACCTTTTGGTACTGCATATCGTGACAACGCTTTACGTTCTATGGGATAATAGTATTCGTTAGGGTATTTAACGGAACCGTCGTGGCCCAGTGATAACGCGTTGGCGTAGTATTCCCGAGGTCGCGGGTTTCATCCAAACGGCCGATCATCCTGAGAGGATTTTTCACGGTTTTTCCTACCTCACACCAGGCAAAGGCCGAATTGGCACCTTCGACTTAGGCCTTGAGCATCTTCTATACTATGTCCTATCCCTTCCTGCACCTTAGATGCCTGAAAGCCATACGTAAATTCAAATTCAGAAATTAACTTTCTCAATAACATAATAGAAATTATTGCAAATACTACTAGATTAGAAATGTGGTTTCGGAGGCTATATTACCTTTTCAGAACTCAAGACAATGATCCCAAGATGAAACACTTTTAAAGTTACTACATTTCTATCTTCCTTGCATACACACTTTTCTATTCTGCATTGCCGCTTTCGAAACTAATAATCATTGAATATTCTGCTTAAACTGCAATGGACGCATGGTGGAAATATAACAGCAGACGATTTCCAAACATTTTCAAACTGCTATACACTAGAATCAAAAGGGCTGAATTCAACTCGTATTGACCCAACTATTTTCTCTTACGACAGTGGGACGAGGAACCATCTTTTAGCTGCTTTTCCTGGGAGAAAGAGGTTACCAATTTTCACTAAAACACGATCTATTGTATAGAGCTATGCGATACTATTATTTGTTATGATTTTTAGCCGAACCGTTGTGGCTCAGTGGTAGCGCATTGACATAGTATTCCCGAGGTCGCGGATTTCATCCAAAAGGCCGATCATCCTGATTGAGGTCTTTCCACGGTTGTTCCTCCCTCACACCAGGCAAAGGTCGGGATGGCACCTTCAACTTAGGTCTTGAGTGGCACCTATGGGCATCCTTGCCCCTGTTCTATAACGTCCTGCACCTTAGATGCCTGAAAGCCATACGTAAATTCAAATTCAGAAATCAACTTTCTCAATAACATAATAGAAATTATAGCAAATACTATGTGGTAAATTAGAAATGTGGTTTCGGAGGCTTTATGTACCTTTTCAGAATTCAATACGCTCTCTTACAGCGACTACCATTTTCCAACCAGTCTATTTCTATCTTCCTTATATACACACATTTCTATTCTGAGTTACCGCTTTCGAACCTAATTATCATTGAATATACAGGATTGTGAATGAGTTTCCCTACTTGTATTGACCTACTCAAATCCGATGCTACATTCTTACATGGGTTACCTCCCTGCCTTCTCTGTTTACCGCGAGGCTGGGTATGCGACTCTACCTGTTTTCCATGCACTCATACAGCTCCTATCAACACCCTACCTGTCTGGCTCTTCCACCGTAGCGGAACATTTTTTCGTTTTCTCTTTGTGTGTTCGTGGAACCACTTCACGTTTCGTCTCCTCTGCATTTACAAGAACTTTGGTTTTTATATCCCGATGTGCTATTCTTTCCAGTTCCAACACGATAGTCTCTCTTCACTCTTTGTTCTCTTTTCCAACTACATTCTATTATCTGCTCACACTAGTGTTGCCATCCGTTGTGATCTGTCCCTATGCGTAAGGCTGTTTAAGCATATTTCACGAACGTACGGAGTGTTTGTACATTATAAGGCTTTTTTTCTTCTCTATTCCTTATTACAACTGCTCACCCCCACTGTTGGGGACCATTTCCTTCTTCCCTCGGTAAGGACCTGGCAGATTGGAAGAATCTTAGTTGGTTACTTTACCACCATTAGAGGTGCTCCAACAATGTGTCCGTGTCGTAACGATGATAATAGAGTGCTTCACCATTCGCATTCTTCCACTACTACTACCCTCTTTCTTTCTTCGTCTTCTTCTTCTAGGCACGCTGGCAAACCATGTTTGTGTAACGCAGCTCGGTTATGGAGGGTAGCGTACTGTTCACTGATCGCATTATACTATCTCTACTATCTTCCTTTTAAACCGTACTGATCGATTGTCTCCTGAATTATTCAATATGTTCCTCCAATCTGAACTGATCATTCTTCGTTACTAAGCTTCAACCGTCCCCTTATTGATTACTGTTTGACTGTCAGAATCTATGACTTACAGGGGGATATGATGGCGCCTATGTTCGGATTACTATCCCAACATTGTCCTCGTGTAACTATATCACACTCTTCCCGTGGTGTGCCCCTGGTATCTCACACACACTTTTAAAATAGAATACCCGTTTGTTCCAATTACATACTTTTATATGGTTGCACTTCCCGATTTTTAAAGTTGATTTATTTATAAGATCTACAGCCTACACACTTTCGCTAACTTTAACTAGAACTGTATAGATGGTCATGTTATAGATGAACTTTGCGCAATAGCCACTACACATCACCACACATCCTCAGTGTTTGTGCAGCACAGAAAAACACATATCACGAGCTGGGATACACCCGAGTTCCCCAACCAACACAGGTGAGGATTTTTCCAGTGCCTCTTCGTAGAATATACTTGGAGGTTCTCAGAGTATCCCCACCGCAAGTTCATCCTCCACATGTTCGTAGGATACATGGAGGCCCTATTTTCAGAATATCCATAAACTATTCGAGAATGAGGTTTCACAAACATTCGCGGAATATTCTGAGACTATCCCCACCGCAATTTCGTCCTCTACATATTCATAAAATATCGTTGGAGGATATTCTTTTAGAATATTGAGCGAATATTCTGAGAATATCCCCAACGAAGATTCATCCTCCGATATTTTCTGGAATATGCTTGGGATATACACTCACCCCCTTCATTCCCTTATTCGATGAATGTTCTACTCCTATACTAAGAATATCTGAGAATATCATTGGGATATTCCATTAGTCTCACTGGGATATTCGTAGCATATCACTAGAATGTACCTGTGGTGTATGGGATTTGCCTTATTTACATCCTCACTAGTACGATATGGTTCTGAGGCACTGTTCTGGCTTCTCATTCCTCCGATCTCCCCACGCTATATGTTACTCCGACCTGCAATTTTACGGTTTTCGTCATCACTCATGTTTAGCTACTACCATCATGATACTTTCCACTTAGTACACACTTTCTCGAGCGCTTTCCCACCCAACACTTTAGATGCCTACTAATCTACAACGCTTACAAACAATAATTTCATTTATTGTATTTCCGATTTGCACGAGTTACTTCACGTTCGCTGTTTCTTACGCCCTTCGTTATACATATCAAATCATATTTTAACTTTTTGCCATGCATTTTACATTTTGTTGGTCACTATTTAGTAGTACTTACTTCTTTATTTACTTCTTCTTGCAACGAGGATATTTAGTTCAACACTTTCCTTTTCTTACCAATATTCACTTGTACATACTGCGAGCGCACTCAAGCTCTTTAATATATATGTCGCACAGTGTCACTGTTTTACCACGTCAGATACGCTACTAGTATATACCTCCCTATTAATGTTCGGTATTTTGTCTCCCCCAATCCAAACATTCATTGGACCTGATCCCAACATATCTTCTTTTTTATTTTACCTCATCATTTCTACGCTTACACCATCAACAGGTTTTCTTTAGATCGATTTTTTCTCCATACTATTTCCATGTAGCGTGTTTAACGAGGGCTCCCGTAGGCTTAATATTGAACTGTCACACCTTCCTTCCTTCGCAATGATAAATCATTTTTCGTTTGTTTCTTTTTCCTGTATTCACTGAACTGTTATTCATCCGTCTCATGATAACTACATGTGTAACAATCTATCCCTTTATGCAGGTATATGTTTTCTTCCTCTTGTGACATTCGCATCCTTTTTGAGCCTCCTTCCACGTTCGTGTGGTCTCTTATGTTTTATTATTACACTATTCTCGGCTGCATTTTTAATTCACATTCGATCGTCCAGTCAACTGTACTACATCTTACTCACTGCTGCGACCATAACTGATCTTAATCTTTTCTATGCCTACATTCTTTCTATGGCATTTACCCAACTCTTTTGATGTCCTTTCTGCTTACATGAATACCAACCTTTTCGAAGGCTTCGTTTTGAATCCCTATTTTCGATTGTGTGCATTTCCACTTCTGTAATCTTCCTCTCTTGACCCAGCTCTTTTCATGCCCTTTGCGTTCACATAAATACTGATGCTTTACTTTCCTTCTTCACATCCGTTTTCTAAAGCTTCGTTTATAATCTCTTTTTGTCGATTGAGTGCATTTCCACTTCAGAAATCTTCATCTCTTACCGCCATTGTATTTCTTCTCATAATGCTAACCATTTTTTAAAGCTTAGTTTTTGGCTCCTTTTTTCGATTGTTTGCATTTCCACTTTAGAAATCTCCATCCCTTACCGCCATTGTATTTCTTCCTTCTTTCCGCACAAATAGATACTGATCCTTTAATTTTCTTCTTCCCACACGTTTTCTAAAGCTTCATGTTTAGTCCCTTTTTTCGATTGAGTGCATTTCCCCTTCAGAAATCGTCATCTCTTATTGCCATTGTATGTCTTCTCTGTTTCCATACAAATAAATACTGATCCTTTAATTTCCTTCTTCACATCCGTTTTCTAAAACTTAAATTTTTCGATTGAGTGCATTTCCACTTCAGGAATCTTCACTTCTTAACACCATTGTATTGCTTGCTTCTTTCCGCACCAATAAATACTGATCCTTTAATTTCCTTCTTCCAATACATTTTCTAAAGCTTCGTGTGTAGTCCCTTTTTTCGATTGAGTGCATTTCCAATTCAGAAATCTTGATCTCTTAACACCATTGTATCTTCCAGTGGACTCATTGATCTGTTTCCTTTTCCATCATTGCCTGGTCTTCCACCTTTGATATCTCAAATCTCTTTGTGGACTTCGTTCGTTCATCTTCTCATTCCAATGTTCTGGGATGCATCTACTGAATTTACGTTAGTGTCCAGTCAACTGCAATCCGTCTTATTCACTGATGAGACCAATTGAGCTGTTTCACCTTTGAGCTCACATGTATCTTCATTCCCATTTATCATATCTTCCTTCAGATTCCCCTTTTCTTTTTTCACAGACATTCAATACAACCATACCTTGCTTTCACTGCACATCCATTGTAGCATTATTAATGCGTCTGTTCCGAAAAGACTTGTATAAGATCTTTCGATTTGTCATCTGAAGTGGTCTCCTCCCCCATCTCTAGCCTTTTCTTACTCATTTCACATATGAATTCTATTCAATACCTACCGCCATCGCATTAGATTTAATGGTGCGTGAATTTCACATGTCTATGGATCATCAGCAATTATATTCAACATTGAACACCATTTTATTTCTTATCTCATTACCATCACGGTTGCGGCATTCAAAGTTTCTTAAAATCGTTTATACCTACAATTGAATCATCCCATCGCCATTTATCATGCTTCCGTAGTTAATCATTCTCTTTCTTTTTATACCCTTGTTCGGTTAGCTGCAATACACCTAAGCCCTCATACGTACACTAATCCCCTTGTGCTCATTTTCCGTAGCATTTACCAACGGGGGGGTTATGAAATTTCCATTGTTAGCGAGGTCTATAAAATAAACGGAAAGTGTATCCATCTCTACTATTGTTGTAACAAGAGGATGGCAAACACAAGAAGAAAGAAAAAAGTAGCACGAGAGAAAGAAAACAACAAGAAGAAACTAGAATCATTGAACCCTCGTAAACGCTACTACTTCAGAATCGGTAGGTAAGCGAACAACAAAAGCAGGTTTTTCTCCTCCTTTCACGCTGGAGAGCGCATCCATTAAAAAGTGAAGCAACCAAATAAAGTTAATTCATTTAAAGTGGTTAGTGTCTGGATGGTTATGTATGGTTTAAAAAGGAAACCAAAAAGAAATCTTTTCCTTTTCTTAGAAGAATGTTAACATAACAAGGTTGAATTGAGAAACCATCCCTATCAATACCGTGGGAAAGCGTTATTCTAATTAACACAAAATAATGCAAGCATTTGCGTCACGCTATATTAATTGAATATGCGTATTACCTTTAAACAGTACAGTATTATGTGGACTTCTAATAACAGACCATTAATCACCAAATATACATAGGGTGTATACAAAAAAATGTCAAATACAAAAATGTTCGCACATACATGCCAAAGTACATAATAAAGAGAATTTAATGTAAAAAAATCTAATGGTGTAGTACATAATTAACAGACCTTCTAATTAACCGTTAATTAGGGAAATAAGATGGCATACAGCATATAGTCGAAAGCTAAGGACTATTAAGGCTAAAATGAGTTGGATGTATGAACATTCTGTAGAAAAATATCACTGAGATATGCATTTAACCAAAAATTGGGTGGGGTCACCTAAAGCGCAAGTAACGTACGCGCGCATGAAAAGCCACCCTTAGTTGTGTATATCTTTTCTCGCATATAACCTACTATATATATAATAATAAATAACAGCCATATTCAATCCACTAGTAGATGTGGCTTCTCCCCGAAGGGAGGAGTTGGTCTATTTCTCCCACGCTGATCAGACGGGTTGGAAGAGGAGAGTCGAAAGTCTCACTGTGATCGCCACTGTCTTTTATTCACAGCAGCTCTCCAATTGTCCTCACGATGCTGGGTCAACACCGTAATGTTTGAGCCCCCACCGGGAGTCGACCCCGGGACCGCTCGCATTGAACATGTGTGTGTGCGTGTGTGAACAACCGACCAAGTTAAATTTATTTTTAAAAACAAGTAAAGAGACAAAATTAAATTATCTTCAATTAATCAATCCAATGATAACACAAAATACACAAATCTGTCATTTACTTTCCCAATAATATTGAAAGTGTGCTGTAGAATTATGAAAGCGGATTCCTGTTATCACTCTTCCCCCGTTTGCCCGTGTGCGATTTTGTCATTAACTTTGAACTTTCCTGTAATTAATCTCCTCTGTGGTTTCTGGACCATTTCTCACTAATTTTCGTACAGCGGTAGTGGTGGATAAGGTTTATAGAGTAAGAGATTAATGAAAAATTTTGTAGTTTCTAAGATAATGGTATCTTAGGAAAATAACATTTTCAAGAATTACGCAGGAATGGAAGGACCTATTCTATTCAAAATCGGCGCTCTGATACAGTGGATAACCTTCCATGTTTTCACCATACCAAAATAACCACCTTATTATCGATTCCATGGTAACGAGAATCCAAACTTACATTCACGCATCATATAAGAATGATGAGGCCAATTTGATTGAAATTTGGTATAGTCATAGTGGTTCAGCTGGATTAGTTTATAAGAGTTTGCGAATTTCTGTATGGTTTTCACGTTAATAATAGTTGAAGAAACACACATTTTCACACATTACGTAGGAACTACTGGATTTAATTCATCCAAAAGTATTATTATTCTAATGGAGAAATGTCAGAAATATTTTTCTTAATTATGTCAGAAATTTTAATTATCATTTTCATGGTAATAAAACTTAATTATTAAGAACATGTTTGATCATTACGTAGTGATGGCTGATCATATTGCAGCTAAACGTCACAAAAAGATGTAGGAAAGTCTACAAATCTCTAATAATATTGGGATGTTAAGGAGCTTACCGTTTTCATAGTCACTATACTGAATTGTTAAATATATTTTGATTCATTACATAGGAATGTGCTATCGAATTGCAGCCATTCTTACCAAAACGATATAGAGAAATTCTTTTAAGACTGAAACGGTGTTAGAATGTTATGGCATATGCCGTTTCATGGTAACAAGGTTCACTTATTACACACATTATCACGTAGTTCGTAGGATGGTAGGAACGACTGATGCGATTCCACGGAAACGTCATAGACTTGTCTAGGAAAATATTCTTTTGACTAACTACATTAAATGGTAGAAAGGTTTTCATTTACATGGTAAAATGACTTATTAAACACATATTCGAATATTACGTACGAATAATTTATCATTTTTGTTGCTTGCAAATTCACATTGGGTTGATTAGCAAAATCAAGTTACTTACAGTTTCCATGTAAATTGGAACTAATCTTTAAACTCATAATCATGTGAAATGTGCTTTATACTCATAAACCTCATGCTTAAAATTCATAATCATTTTAATCGAAACTGTGTACTATATCAGAGCTTAAGAACATATAATTTCAGATGTTTTAAAATATACGTATATCTTTTCCGTGATAACGCGACACGTTTATTATACTGTAGATGCACTCCGACATTACCTAGAATCATAACATACTGATGTAGAGAAGTATGTTTAGGCTTTAAGCAAACACATAATAATATTTGAACGGTTAAGGTTTCGATGGTAAGTAGACTGAATTAGTAATAAAATATTCTCATGACAAGAGAATGATTGAACCAATTCCAACTGGATCTAACAAAAGTATAGGAGAGTATTGTTAAGGCTTTAACGGTATATACATTTTGAAACATTTATTGGTTCCATGGTAACGATACCTCCTTCTTAAACATATGTTCAAACATGGGCAAGGAAAGATTGAACCGAATCTAACAAAATTTGAACGGCTAATGACTTAGAATACCCTTAGGGCTCTAACCGCAGTCACATGTTAAAACATTTAGCAATGCTCAAATAAATATCTAAAACTACATTAATGACAACCACTCTTTCACACTAATTTTGTAGACATCGCAAAAGATGAACTAGTCCAAGTATGTAATTCACCAAAAAAAAAAAAAAGATTTGAGAGAACATAACATTAATTTTATTTTTAAATTACATTAAGGCCTGACAGGCAGCTATGGTTTTTCTATGAGGTCTTCGAGTGTTATGTAATTAAATGTATTAATTCTATGTTGACGAAATATGCTTTTTGTACTCCTATTATCTATAGTTGAGGTTTATGTGCGAAGAAACGTCTATGTGACATTTTTGTGTATCTGGAGTTATTTGCGAAACAATGGTTTCTGATGTTTCCTTGATGTGTATTTGCACTTGGTTTGAGAATATTGCAGCAAATAGTTTCGGTACTCAGAAATTTCTAGAGGGAAATGTGCTAAAAAAAACGTGGAACAAAAGTATGTTGTATGCTTTTCCCATGAGTGAGCGCATGCTTAAACAGTGTGTTGGATTGATGAAACAAAACTGTGTTACATCATACATTATCACCTAACTGTGGACAAGTTGCTACTTCCCTGCCGTTTATCTCAATACACGCAAAATGTAACATAGATGTGTGTTCCCTCATACACTTCAGTTGTTTTTGATCTTACTTTAATCAGACTTTTACGTTTGAAGAGATTGCGCTAGTTTACTGAATAGTTAGAGAGATATGGTACTTCTCAAACTCCACTTTTATCGTTTCCATTGAATTTATAAGTGTCCATTTTACAACTGATTATATTCCTAAAATTCATAAATATAAGAGATATTTATTTGAGAACGAACCGTGAGACCAGAATCTTGAAAAACGTACCTAATTCTAATTATGTGAATCGTTATAACTACAGTATATTCTCTTAGTAGAAATGTTAACAACAGTCTGTTGTAAGTAGATCACCTAATTACCAACTTGATTAAAAATTTACCAATTAATACAGAGTCTCCCTGAGATAATAGTGCAAACTTCGGGAGATGATTATTTACATCAAACCAAGAAGAATGTTACTTTAAACAAATTCGGAAATCTGATTACTTTCGGAGCTAGAAGTACTCAAAGAAATCGCTACATTGTCACAAAGTAATGGCGTAAACAGTATCAGCTTTACAAATAACCCTCGAAGTAGTACCAAATACAATTATTTAATTTATGTTTATGATTGGTGAATACAGCTTAGAGGGGATTTCTATGCTTGCCTTATTAAAACACTTAATTCCTTGACAATGAAATTCTTACGTTGCAGAACATGTCTGTGTGGCACTCTCTCGGTTGAAGACATCGATTCAATAGATGTATCGGGGACTATTTCGAGTATGATTTGCTGAGCCGACACTGCTTATATCATTACGTGTCGATCTATGATGTAAATGTGACGTAAACTTTGAGCGCCGTATCTCAGAAATTATTCAATTTTATTTTAATTTCTTCAAAGGAACTTTTTCCTTGTTTAGATATAAATAATCACCTCCGAAGTGTGCACCATTGTTTTGGGGAAATTCTGTATACATGCCAATGCCCTTTCTAACAGGTAAACCTTTCAACTAGTTAACGAGGAAAAGATTACTTATAATTTCTTAGGAGCACAATACTCTTGGAAGTTTGAAGATGTGTCTCTGATAGTGGAATCAGCAAATAGAAACCGAGTCGCCGAAGCTCAGCGGTGGAGCTTTAGCGTAGCATTCAAATGATCGTGGGTTCGATCCCTGGCTGAAGTTTTCCACGGTTTCTCCTTAGTCACAGCAGGCAAATGCCGGGATGGCACCTTCAACACAGGCCCTTAGCGACACCTTCCCGCATCCTGTCCCCTCCCTAAATCCCGGCGTGAGACTTAGATGCCTAAAGGCCATAAATAAAATTAAATTCAACAAATATAAAAGTTTTGATAGCATAAACACCCGTACTGTGATAAATGGTAATATTAGGTAAACTATATCTCACTATATTAAATTGGGAAGTCCGATTTTATCGGTGTTCCTGATCAAAGAAGCAACTAAGAAAACACAGTATACCTCAGTGAAATTAACAAGTAAATTTTAAAAAAATGCATACACAACGATGCGTGACTAACGGAACATTGTTGCAGGATTCGTCTTATTCAACGGTACTTTGAGACAATTACCCAGTCAATGTGCACATGGTGATAGAGTTAAAATTTTCATATATACTGTAGTGATTCAAGTACCTAACAAATAACCAGCCTAAGAAACAACCTGATTTAGTATCTACAATCTCTCACTTAGAATAAGTATTGGTGAGACGATACAAGTTCGAGTCATACTCAACTACCAATCTTGACTGACTGATTTCAAAGACTATTTTCCTCAGTCCGACCCATTCAATACCGGGTTAATGAACAAATAATTCATAGACGCTAGATTTCTCCTCCATTGACCCGAAAGTGTGCCTGCCAAAGAATATCATTCTTCCATCATGTGACACTCGTAGGTTGCAACAGCTCTAGTAAATACAATTTTTAAAAATATATAAAAGAAAATGTAATAATTGTTCGATAAATTAGTACCCAAGGATTAAAAGAGGTGTTTCTCTGCGGTGAGCAGAAATTGTCCTTCAAACGAAGTGATGTAAAGAAGATTTTTCTCTTTTAAAATTCATTATTCAAGGATGTTGACCAATAAAACAAATGTTTGTAACATAAAAAAGAATAAGTATACGTAGCTTTCCAATCCTGACTCATGTATTGGTTTACATTCCGCTTGATATAACCGTAGAGGTTTAGTATACACATTTTGTTCCACAAAAAATCTGAGAAAAACACTCGTTGAAAAAAGTAATCTATGTCCAATTCTACCGTTAGTGTATATTCTAATATAAATCAGAGCACTGTAGTGTACTGTCTTAGCTCTGAAATCTTAGATCAATATTTATTTACAATATACAACTTATATTCCGTCCTGATGTGTTAGAAAGAAACAAAAACATAGAAGTTATTTATACAAAACACTTATGAAATGTGAAGTAGAAATACTTTCAATACTTACAATGAGAGCAATGCGGCGACAAATATATGAAAGTCTTGGTTGCGAAAACATTTTGGAAAGTTTCTTCTTGTGTTCTCTTTCATTTTTTATGGGTTTGTAGAATATTCATACACAATTTCATTTAAGTTTTTCT
Source organism: Lepisma saccharinum (assembly GCA_022664845.1). Lineage (NCBI taxonomy): Eukaryota > Metazoa > Arthropoda > Insecta > Zygentoma > Lepismatidae > Lepisma > Lepisma saccharinum. Next base: position 2,955 of record JAGDQP010043378.1, on the reverse strand, counting down.
GAAGAAAACAACTATTTACGTAGATTCAGTGATTCTGCGAAAGGAGTTACCTTTTATATTTCGATGTCATTGTTGGCGCGTAGAGTGGAACTACTTTAAATACACAGCACTACGTCGTGAAAAGCACGGAAACTTTATGCAGGTGAGTAGTTTCTAAATTCAACCCCTTTCCCCTTCTACTCCTCTCCACATCAGCACTCCATCGTTCAATCTCATAGAAGCGGTGCTCCCCTCATTCATTGATGTTTACGGAACTAAGGAGAAATCGCGCATGCGCCACCATCTCCACTCACATTGTAATCCAATGGAATGTTCTTTTAAAATAGACATCATTGTACGTTCATGCTACGATATTATTGTGGGAAGGAGGAAAAGAGGTCATCCGAATATTCCAAGTTAATTCTCTGAAAGTGGGATAACGCTAATCTTCAATTTGAATTATAATTCATTATCTTTGCGGAAGAGTAGAAAGAAATTCCAAATGCACTTACATGATTGACTAACGCATAAGTAGTAAAGTACACAACAGTAACATCAAGTACAATTAAAATGTGTAAGGGTAACTTCGAAATGGTACTCTACTAGTACATTTCAACTGTACAAAATCATACAAAGCATTTTTTAAAGGTAAAAAGCAAAAACCGAATATAAAAATAAATCGGATAGAGTGCTTCTAATTTAATTGAGGCATTTTGTTTAGAAGTTTAAGACCAAAACTGTTTTCCAATTTACCATAGTTTTTATATACGTCGTAGGTACGAAACATATGATAAATGTTTCACGTGATCACGATTTTTTTGTTTATATTCGTAGATTCATCTCAGGTTTACTTTGCCCTATGAACGCAAATGTAAGACTTTCACGCATGACATGTATTATTACACTAGTAGTTGCATATATGAAAACAAAAGGATCCAGCAGCGAACGCAAATATCGTAATTTGGTACGGAAAACTCATACTTTTGCTTAACTTTGTCTATTAACACCAATATCGTTATGAATTTAAAGTCACGTACCTCCGTTCATTTAAGAAATATGCCAGAACAGTCCCAAAATGCACTATTTTAATTTTCTTGGGTTTAAGAAATTTACGTTAAATATTATTTTATTTTGTAGTGTTTATATCATGCTATCTGTCTTCCTCTTTGTAGTTCTTTAAATATTTTACAGAATATGCTGTTTACTATATACCATTTCTCACTGTATTAAAATATAGATAACATATCCACTGGATTGCACTTGTTAGTACTAAGGTAGATGTACCAAATATGGTTCATGAAAAGTTCTGCAACATCTGGGACTGTGAGAAATAACGCAGGGGACCCTCAGGAGTGGACGTGAGTACCTGCGAATATGGCTGAGCTTGGGCTGCCAACCGTCGGTTTGTTGGGCAATTATCCGGTTACAATTTCAAACCGGGCTACTAATGTCCGATTTTGAGAGATGTTTCCTAAGAATGAAATATTAGTTAAATATTAAATTTTAATATGAAAGTGAAGATTTGATATTCGTAGTTTCAATGCGAATATGCAAATTCTAGCCTATTCCGGGTCTAGTGAAACCAATCATGCCAATTCTGAATATTATAATATTGGGTTAGCGCAAACCTACCCGTTTTGATATGTCACAGGTTAGAGAAGTACCGACCTCAAATATGTCGTTGTTAGTGCATGAATCTGTAGCCACGTTATCGGGGAGACACTAGAGCAGCTACAAGCACGGGCAGTGAGTGTGGACGAACACACAGAAACAGCGTATCGTGTCGGTGAAATGAAGACCGATAAGAAGTACATCAGACCCTTTTTAATTTTTAGTTCTATAAAGCCAGTAATGACGGTGGAGCCTATTTTTCTCATTCAGTGAGTGTATGGTAAAAATGCAGTTTACGATAGCACATGTCGACGATGGTTTCGAAAATTTTGGAACAGAGACAGAAACTGTGAAGGTCAATCACAGTCCATCAGTGTTTTCCGAAAGAATTTCCACCAGGACCAAAATCGAAGGTTCACTTTCGGCATCTGCCTAGTGTGACGAAAAAAGAAATCTTCAGTCAGGATGGCCTGCCGCTGGAATCGAACTCAGAACCCTTCGAAATGGGACATAATATTTTATCAACTGAGTTATGGCCACTCGGTACTGCCACAAAAAGACAGAAAGCCCAGCTGAATGGAAATTTGCGTCAGGTCTAGTAATAAAGCCACGGATACATATCAACCTATCAGTATTTCAAATAACATGGCATTGTGATTACTTGGGTTACGTATCTCACAAGTCGATAATAATCTTATACAAATCGGTTGACTTTTAACCTGCATTATTACGTAAGTACGTTAACGGTAAAGTAGTTTCAAACATTCACCCAAACGTTATGCAACCAACCACACATTGCAATCTGGTTGGTTACATACCACCCCCGAAAACAGTATCTTCTTTTTTTTCACAATTTCAAGTTTGTTAGTCCTGTTTACTTTCAAAATGCAATTTTATATTTTCGCTTAATACAGATATTAATGAACTTTTCGGCATTTAATACCTTGAACAAGGTTTACCTTAAAGATTAGATTAACATTACCCGCTAATAACACCCTCAAAAATCGAGGGAAGTTGACACTTGTTCAAGTTAATTCCACAACAATATTGTCTTTGATGTCCAGTCAGTTTCTTCCACTTAAAAAGCGGATCATACGTGAACGACACCAACACACATTTCTCTGTTGTAAAGTATACAGCACAAGTCGAAAAGTAAATGAAATGTTTATTTTTATTTTTATAACAAGCTAGACAGATCCATATATGTAACTTTGAGAGGCAATATTTATAAGTTTTCTTCTACTAAAACAATATATTGGTGTAGTGTGTGTATTAAAATTAAAAGTAAAGGTCGAAATACAGGAAATGGAAAGTTTCTTTTTATACGAATAAGATAGTAGAAACAAGAAACGCAGTACTATTTTC
>JAGDQP010043377.1:0-16238 GCA_022664845.1 Lepisma saccharinum | reverse complement strand
GTGTGTGTGTATGTGTATGTATCCGCGAATAGGTTTCTTCCTGAACCACTACGACAATCGAAAAAAGTTTAATATCATGCCATTGTTGGGGAAGCGGTGGTTGAGTGGTAGAGAGCGTCTCTTTTGTGCTCCCTGGTTCGATCCCGTCTCCCACCATGTGGGTTTTGTGGTAGACATGGACAAACACCGTGTGTGGAGTTTTTCTGGGGGCTCTTCCGTTTCCTCCCACTTTCCTAATTCCACCAATTCACTCACCATCATCCAACAGACCTGAGCCAAAGCCATCTGGCTCTTGAAGGTATTAAATTAAATTAAAATCGCAGCATTGTTGCACACTATCTTAAGGCCTTTGCAGACGATCAAATAATTCTTGAACAAGTCCTTGTTTAAGACATTGATTTTAGCAATTGTGCCATAAACTCTCGAGCCCAAAATGTTTTGTCAACGAAATTCTATATAAAACTACGCTTATTTTTTCTTTGACGTATAACAAGACATTTTACTGAAAATGCTAGATGGTGTACTAGTTCGTCAATTGACTTATTTCAAGAATTTGATTCAAGATTTATTTGATCGTGTGCGGAGACTTTTAGATCCTACCAAATAAATGTCTCTCGCGCGTTTTTCTTTAACAATGCTTCACATATGAAAATACGGTACTGGGCTTACTAATTTGTTGTTTTCATGTCAATGTATGTATGAATTCCTGTTTTCAGTACATTTTCACGAACTTAGCTTTGAAAATTTACCTGATCAAGTAAGCTTTAATATTGAAAAATCTCTCCAAATTAATATAGAACTCTCCAAATGGATATTGAAAATACCCCCCAAAAAGTCGCTAATCGGAAACCGTAATTTTTGTCGCTAAAGTAGGTTTCAAATCCTCTAGATTTAGCGACTTTTCCACCAAATCGTTAACACTGTCCCCACCCACATGGTGAATAATTGAATATTTTGTTTTATTTTGTGCACTGCAGACAGCCTACAATCCTTCGGCAGTCGTCAAAACGATGATAAATACTGTCGCTAGTAAAGAGAGACTCCATACACTTTGTTTGTGTTATGACTTATGAACAGTGCTTTGAAAAACAATAACACGGTTACGTAAACTCGTAACCAGATACGAATTATCAACCAGTCGATGTAACTTGAAAGGAGAAATGTTTTTGTAGTGACATTTATCAGAGATGGTTCAGGCAAGGAATGTGATAATCCAAGAATTTGATAATCGCCTCAGACGCTGTGTTGATACTAGTTATGTTGAGGTTTAATTATTCTTGCAAGTTACATGTTTAACACTCAATCATGTTTAAAAAAATTGTAAAGTAAATACATTATATTCTATTAATCAAACTTGGGAGCTACAGAGGGGGCTAAGAAGGTAGATTTTGGGGGGCTTCAGCCCCCTAGCCCCCTGTAGCGCCGTCACTGCAGTTGTAACACACAAAGATGGTTTCTATATTGCCCGTTTTGTACTGCACAACTCAGCTTAATTTGTAAGAATGTTCGGTGACTTTTTACTTACCGTATCTCTCATTAGGAAAATTACAGCATTTTCCAATCACCTAGCTGCCCCTATTTCCTTATATGTGAAAGAAAATCAACTGTGAAAGCTATATCAAAATCCAAAGCGAAAGTTCCAAGGATTTTCCTTGTAAGCTCCTTGAAAGAACACCGCGCCGTTTCGAATTAAATCAAGAAAAGAATAGAAAACAGACCTACACGTGGTTCCTAAAAATGACTGAAAAGAATGTTTTCAAGAAGTAGAAAAGACATCGACAGTGGTGTGTATCTGCTGTTGCAGGGGACTATTTTAAATTAGATTATTTCAGTTTATAGTTGTAATACATCAAGGTAAGTTATTATTTTTTAGAGTAGTTTGCGTATTATTTTAAATCTTCTACAAGACAAGTGCCCATGGATGGTTGAATTCGTGTGCCTTTTGGTTTTATCAAGGCACGCCGAAAAAATTAACAACTTACGCTTCAAATTTTGTGCCTTTGTCCTGCAACTATTTAAGATTATTAGTTCCTTTATACATTCAACCGACTGTTGGAGATGTTTACTTGAAAAATCAAATTAACATCCAAGTTAAGAACAACTTTGCTTGGGTCTATGTTGGTTATTAACATAAGGTTCTCCTTTGGTAGGAATTTTCTTCTTTACATAATTTGCCCTTTCTTTCTTCTTTCTTCAAAAGTTTACGATTTGTCCTTCTTTTTGACGTACACTGAAGTCATAAAACACCGTTTAAGACTGTGAAACGTCAAAGAGCAAACTACACGTTACAGCACTTGGAGTAACTAAAGGGCTACGAAGCAGGATTTTTTTTTAAAAAGAAAGCTTATTGATCCGTTTAGAACCTCGTTGCTAACTTAAGGGTGTTTTTAATCCTTAAGAAGTAATTTACATTATTAACGCCTAATTAGGAGCTACCAAAGTACAGTATTGGAGAACAATAAATCATGGAAAATTGGGTTTTGTAGTGTTTCGAATTACTTGGAGTGGAGATACGTTTATGTCCAATTGACGTGTTTGAATAACAGTTGATTAAAATGTACGATGAAGAGAAAGTAACTTCCAAGTTGTTCATAGTAGTTTCGTACATTTGAAACCATTGTATGTTTATGAATATTTGATTGTCCTATTATCATATCCTTCCTTCCTTTTTACATTGTTTTTCCGTGTGATAACCTTATTAATGCATAATACGTAAGAATTATATACATAGCAAATAGGAAGAAGCTATAAGCCAGAATTTAGTAAATTAATATGCTTTATCATAGACACATAAGATTACAGAACATACGAATTTATTTTTCTACAAGTTTCATGGTGCATTTATATATACATGTTCAAATCAGGTACAAAAATCTGCTCATATTGTTGATAACATTAATACTTATATGTTTTATTACAACAACTTTCTTTCCCAAAGCGAAGTAATAGTAATTTACAAATAAACTCTTAACAATATGTACTAATTACTTATGACATTCATATTCCGAAAATACAAATTAACACATACATTTCATGTCATTTTTAAACATTTTTACAAGATATTATTTTTCATGGAAGTACATATTATTGATATGACAATGTTATGTTATTAGAAGTTTAGTGCAAGATATTTACGAAACTTAAAAACTGTCTATGCTTATTGTCCTATGATTTTTTCTCTGTAAAATACAATATAATGTAGATTATGTGTACAGTATAACAAAGTGATAGCCGAAAGCTGCTGGGAGAAAAATGGCTGATTGAAACTAAGTTCTTTTTCAATAAAGAAAATCTGGTGTTTAAATAGCTTTAGATTTATTTATTTTCGAGTGAAAAAATGTTCACCAGAAAGAAGACTTACACTTCTGATTAACCGTTTGTCTTCTTCCGCATTGTAAAGACTAATTATTTTTATTTCATTACAGCGTTTGTTTATAAATGCTATATGATATGAAAATGAACCTATATTTATATATATCTTAAAATATGAAATAACATACCTATATTTACTTTCTGAAAACATTTTCCTATAAATAACTATTATTATCCTTAGAGTGCATTTACGTACACCTTCAAGTAAAGTAATTTTATTAAAACAAAAAGTTATTGGAGTAATATTTCATTCATCGCCAACGATAAGCTCGCCTTCATTCTTTTTAGTCACGGTCTAAAGAAGAAAAGTAATGATAAGTTTGTATAGGCACTATTTTTTTTCCAACAACTTATTCATTATTATACCAGCTCTTTCTAGGATTTTGGTGAAAACTGGCTTCTCTAACACAATACTTCATGGGCAAACAAAAAAGTTGTAATGTCGGGTTGCAGCCCCTCGAGGTTTCTGCTGCAACTAGTGTATTGGAAGTACACGAAACTGGTAGGAAAATCAGCGTTAAATTACGCAGTAAGTGCATTTGAAGTCAAGCAATAATAATAATAATAATCATCAAACAAGTTTAAGTTGTATTTTTTTTTGCCAGTCAGTAGAATACGCCACTTTTCATTGAGGACTGTAAGAATTTAAAGTATCCTTCCAGGGTACTTAATAATGGGAACAAGCTGCATTTGACAAAAAAGATAAAACAGTGCCCTGGAAGGATACTTTTTTAAACAAAAACAGTGAATGTGTCATCTTAAATAAACTGCATTAAGTAGATATTTGTATTATTTCAGTTAGCCGTAGCAATTTCAAACCGTTTACACTTCGATGAATTTCACAAAACATTGATTAACTATTCCATGAAATAGGAAATAAGAACTTTTGGCGTTGATATCAAAATACTGCTTCTATGCTCATAATTGCTTTTTACGAGTAATTAAAATGCATTAATACAAATTCTATCGTAATAAAGATTAATCTAATGCACAATTTTTATTAGATATGTATTAAAAAGTAAACAAGTAAGTTACATTTGCCTTTAATTTTCATATTATTTGCGAATGAAGGCTGTAGCTGGCAATAAAATTTTATTTATTAAGGTTAATATAAAGCAACGATCTCCATCAAAAGATGGCAGCACTATCTTCGTATATGTTTAATGAATTTTTATCGTTGCACGAAATTTCAACGCTGCTCCTACAAATTCAGGCTTATAGAGTTCTAACTTTCAGGGAAGAAAGTTAATAACCAATTCAAGAGTTCAATCAATGCTGAATTTTAATTTTCGTTTTTGTTCATTGTTGAAAGAGTTTCATTTTTATAGGTTCGGATATTCACAATAACAATCAAGCGATTTCAACAATGAAGAAAAACGAAAATTAGAAATCCTCATTGATCGAACTCTTGAATTTGTTATGAACTTTCTTCCCTGAAAGTTAGAACTCTCTAGGCTTGAATTTGTAGGAGCAGCATTGAAATTTCGTGGAACGATAAAAATTCATTAGACACATACGAAGATAGTGCTGCCATCTTTTGATGGAGATCGTTGCTTTACATTAACGTTAAAATAGAGTAGCAAAGAAATAATCAAGAACGCCATTTTAATTTTCAGTTTTGTCTTGGTGGAAAAGCTATGTCAATTTTTATTATTTGTCCAATTTTATTTTTATTAGCAAATGAGCAAATAAGAAATATTACGAATAATGCATGGATTTTGAATCACAAAATATCGATAATGTTTGTGCCTCAGACGAAATGTTTAAGTGCTTATGCACTTTATTATGCATTATTTAACACACTGAAAATGTTATTCCAATTATATGTCATTAAGTGTGTCATCCACCGCCTTATCCTATGAGATATTCGGATATGTTAATTACTTCTTAACGTCTTGCGTTTAAACATCCCATCTGAGACAAGTTTTGATGCATTTTCTGAGTGCATAAGAATCTATATTTACGTTATTTAAAATAAGAAACCAATTTTCAATTTCAATTTTTAAATTTAAACACTTTCTTCTTGAAAGTTTGTTTCCAAAGTGTGTTGAAACTTTGTTGGATGGTTCGTTGGAAACTTCGTAATAGATGGTTATTTGCCAAACAATTTACTGTCAAATTATAATACAATCTTTTCTGCACATGTACAATGAGGGTTGAACACATAGTTTGTTTAAGATTCAGTCATTCACAGGAGTAATTAAATTGATTTCTGTTGTCATCCTCCTTCAATCGACATGTTTGTTTAGAGGTGCCTACGTAGGATCGTGGTCATACAAATGAGTATATGATGACAATCAAGAATGAGGCGTCATAAATTTCCCTTGTATTGTAAGTGAAGTCTAATTATTAAAAATATTCCTGTAGAGTGAAAATAGGGTATTCTTGTGTGCCCATAAAGTGTGTTTAAAAGCAGATCTGTCCCATATTGCCTACCGTATTTAAGAATATGACGTTAACCTTCTTTGTAGCTGTACTATGATCGTTGCTGGATAGCTGAACGGTACTCACAAATAGGTATATAGATTCAAATAAAAATAGATGTAACTAGTTTCATTCGCTCTGAAGATACAGATAAGTTTTGTATTTTCAGTTTCACAGTGTGCAAGATAAAAATTATATCTAGAGATTTTCGTTTACACTAATAACTTACAAATTTGTTCATAGTGCACGTAAATACACTCTTCGTATTCACTAATGGTAGACCCAACCCCCGTATTTGTGCAGATTTCTTGTATTTTATTTCTTTTTAGAAAGAATATATTGTTGCAGTATTTATCTATTCTTTGATTTATATTACAGAATATTCCATTCAATATCGCTCTGAATGTTTTTAAAATAAGTTTTTTTTCTTCTTAAAACGAATCTACATCAAATATGTCCATGCTTCCTTCATATTGTCTCCTATAAGATGAATCATCGGGATGACTGCAACCTTTTGGTCTGCAGGTGATGTGTGCGTTCTTATCACATATACATTCGAGACAGGTTCCTGTATCTTGCGGAAGAGTTTGCCCGATCTTGTATTCTTTGCCTGGAAGTAGGAAAAATATAGTTTTACAAATGTACAAAAAAAGAATGACAATACAGTGAGTGAGGTTAATGAAGGCAAAGGCAAATGAAGGCATACTATTATTTCTCCTTTCGCTTGATTTCTTACTTCGTCAATTGGCACTGGTTGTTCACCTTCACGACTTCCATGTTTAAGATACCCATAAAAGCAATGGAATTATATCATAATCTTATTTTCAGATATATTAAGGACATAGTTTACCAATTTGAATTTGGAACTTTATTTATGGCTTTAGGCATCTAAGGCTCAGGCTGGAAAAGGAAAGGTAAGGGATGCGGGAAGAAGCCATTCAGGACCTATTGTGAAGTGTGAGTGAGGGAATAGTTTACTGAGTTTCGCTAGACAGTGCTGATTAACATTCGATAATACTGTTTACAATTGCATAAGTTTCCTCTATGAAGTTGTATCTTAACAAATGTTTCTGTTATTGAAAGTAACAAGAAAGAAGAGTAACGTTTTTAGGAATGAAAGTGAGAATTGAACCTGCTACCTCCTGGCCAGCGATCCAACACTTTATTCAATAGGCTAGCAGGGCAACTAAGAGTAAACGGCTTCAAACTGAATTCTTTCGACCCATCAGGAACTTGAGAATAACTTTCACTTACTCCTGATGTCTTCTGATACATTTTTGTTACTGAGAAAAGTTATCAGGTCTTCTGTTGGCTTTCTTTAACTAAACGCGATTTAATTCATAATAGGGATTCATCTTTCGATAACCTTCGCGGCAACAAATGGAAGAAAACAAACTTGACTATTACCCATGATGCACTGTGATCCACTCTTAAAAGATGAGAAATCGCTCTTTCATGTTTGATGAATCAATTACATCCGCAAAACATGGGAATCTATCTAAAATGGCCACATTTTCTATCTAAAGCCAGAGTGCTTAGTTGAAAACCACTCTTTTGATTGAAAGTCAATATATTTCGATTAAATCACTTTCTCGTCAAAAAAAAAAAAAAATATGAAAAATTCCACTCTTCTTAATCAATGTGCAGTGCACAGAGAATCATTATAGAAAACTAGCTTATATTGATAAATATCTACGCATTTTTGTCTGCCATCGAAGAAGTTTCTTTCGTCACCGATAGATGGCTCTAAGCTCATTACCTTATTTTTCTTAAACTTCCTGATAAATCTAAGTTTACGATTTGTTTGTACTGCTACATTTCAGCTAACAGAAAATGCTGAACCAATCAGAAATTCAGCTTACTGAGATCTTTAAGAAAAAATATTTTGAGGTGAGAGATATCTACCGGGGAGATCAGAAAGTTTTTCTAAGTTAGAAGGAAACACGCAGACATAAAAGAACACAAACCAAATTTAACAGTTTTCTCAACTTTAAAACTACCTTATCCTATCTGTGAACTAACTGAAGTGTTCTCTATCGTAGATTTTTTTATATTAACAAAACGACTCAGAGCTTTTAATATGAAACTGAATAGATTTCGGCATATCGTTGATAAGTGAATTCAAGATCCAGTCGTTATTTCTGGATAAGTTAAAAATCCAAGGAAGAACATGGCGCTTCTTGCCAAACAGTACACTGAATACCGTAACATAAAAAACAACAACATATTCGTACATTTCTAGATGGGATTTTGCTGGAAATATACCACACGTAAATAAATACTACAGTCGTGTACAAATTTGTTTAAAATTGAATCTGTTCCAGTTATTTGGTATATTTTATACCGTTACTTGTTCAAAACTGCACTTTATCCGCCTTACACTTGCCAGTATATTCATTGAGTAACATTACATGTCTGTCGCAAAAAATTACTACCATAATGTTCTGAAAGAGCGATGAGTCACAGTATAATAAGATTAAAATTTGTCGACAAAACATTTTAAATAAAACTCCCTACATTTACCTGGTCAATTATTTAGATTTTGAAAACAAGTAGACAAAGTAAGTCATTTTTAAGTACCCGATATCTGAATTTGTAACAAACAAGTGATTTTTGTTTGCATTCACAGCGTTCAAGAAACCACACACCTCTACGTTTTCATTTCCTGCGTTTACTCGACTCTGATACGATCTTGTGGATTCGCTAAGTAATAAAACCGAAACCATTTCAGTAACGTGGAACGTAACGCCGCACTCTGTATATATATATTATAAAAATGTGATGCAACCATTATATATATAAAATTGGATGTTTCGTCATGGAGTGTTCTTATTACTCTTCTCATTAGAATATGCAATTCTAAAAATAACAGATGACAAAAAGAAGCTAACATTAAATGGCTTGAACCAACTGCTCGTATACCCAAATGATGTAGATTCATTAGGGGACGATTTAAATGCACTTCAAACAGTTCAAAGTCACACCGATGTGCTTGTAGAAGCCTACGAGGAGGTAGGTTACAGCTGAACGTAGAGAAAACAAAATACATGATAACAAGTCGAAATACAGAGATAAAAAGGAAACAGAAATATAACAAGAATGAGATCATAAAAATAAAATAAACAAGTTTTAATATTTGTGATCGTATGTAGCAAGTTAAATCGAGGTCATGGACGAAGTAAAAGTCGTTTAGTATCGGACAAAGCATGTTTCTATTCAGTCCAGAAGCTCTTAACCTCGCGATTACTATCAAGAATGCAGAAATTGAAAATATACAGAATACTACCGGTGGTATTTTATTGTTGCAAAAGTTAGAGTGCTACCGTGGCAGTAAGTTGCGAGTGTTTGAAAATAAGTTTTTTTTGGGGAAAGATACGGACCGAAACGGAACGCGACGACCGCACAACGAAGGAGACTGCATAATGAAGAACTCCATGGACTGTATGATTCACCCAATATTATAAGAATAATGAAATCACGAAAGCTAAGATACGAGGCTGTGTAGCTCGGAAGTTGATAAAACTCAGATTGTATTCCATTGTGGTTGGGAAGTCGGATGGAAAGAAGTCGTTTGGGAGACCGACACGTCCTTGGGAGGATAATATTAGAAGGGATTTTCTAGAAGTAGTTGTTGGTGATAAAAGTGGCTTGATCTTACCCAGGATATAATTCACTGACGAACGTTCGTTGCTGAGGCGATTAACTTGTGAGTTCCCCACGCCATAGAATTAGTGATTGAGTGATACGATCTTAAACGTATTTCTTCCCATAGTGGACTTCGGGTAGATATCCTGGGATGTTTGTTGTCTCCAAGATTCCGAATATAAACAGACGTCGAATATGTAGAAATAAGTGAAAGTCTGTGTGATTTGTGCAATGGTCCTGCCTTTTCCCGATGAATGTTCAAACGTAGACAGAAGGAAGTGGTATCGGCGTTTTTCCATCCAAACAAGTGAAGATCTTGCAACATTGGGCGCAGGAAAACTTGTGATATTGAGGGAACTGCATAAGTGACATGGCTTATATTTAGCCATGAACTTATTCTGTCTCGCTTGGGAAAGCCTCACAGGGCTTGTATCCCCAGTAGCACACACGTTAATTAAACTCTAATAAAACCAGAAAACGTTTTCAGCGGTTGTATACAACCAGAAAACGTTGAAACAACGTTAAGCAACGCTCTTTGGTTGTATACAACCGTCGAAAAGGCGAACATTAAACGGTTTCATCAACGTTTAATCAACTTGTGTGCTACTGGGGATGTCATTTATTTTCAGTATTATAGTTTGTTATGTTCTGGGTAGGCCATTGTTGCAGTATAGTCTTCAAAATGATCTAAGTCAAATACCCACACGTACTATTCTAAATAAATTTAGTAACTGTAAGTAAATATCTATTATTTGTGTATATATAGCTGTGTGTTTTAGAATTGAAGTACGGTATCATACTATTTTGTAGTTTCTTCAAGCAGAGTAACGTTTATGGCTTACCTAACACTACACAGGAGGTTGAAGGAGTAGCAGTTGGCCTAGTTGTTCCAAAGGAGGATGCATTAACCTCAAGCAGGGTTAACTTTTCGCTCTTTAACGTTGAAGTTGTTTCCTCTGATTGTGACTCATCTGTTCCATTGCGCGAGTGGTTACCTAAAAGATATGGAAAGAACTGCTTAAATAAATAGTTATTGTAGATTTTAAATAGTAATCTATAATTAGATACCAATGGAAAACAGGAAAATTAAAAGAATGCGTGGAAGTTGTTAAACAATTTAATCTAACATTTAGCACAATTCACTGGATTTTATAGTTTGAATAATCATTTTTATAAGCAGAGGGGAAACGAGGTAGGTTACATCATACCGGCTTGCAACTTAGATTGAGTGTAACACCATTAAACACTCAGTAAAAAATGTAGAACAATTTTTTAAAATATTTCCCGACATAAAAGTGCCATGTGTACATTTCCCTGTAAAAGGATAACACTAGGATGAAATGTGTAAAGGAAGATATCCGAGGGGTGAAATGGTTTGGGCGATCCTCCTGCTGGGAAATCCTAGGTGCAGCCTAATGCATGAAACAGCATATTACGGATATAATGTACACGATCTCGTTGCAGACTATGTTCATCCCTTCATGTCCAAGAGTATCCTTCATAAAAGGTAGCATCATTCAATATAATAATCCATCATGTTACTCTACACAGATCGTTATGGAAATGTTTGAAGATCATAATGGAGAGTGGAAGTGGTCTCCAAAGTCCCCAGACCTCATCCCATAGGATATCTGTGACATGTGTTAAAGAACGAGTCTGATCCTCGTAGTCGCATGAGACAACTTCTGACAAATATCACCGGATACTTCTGAGCCCTTATGGACCACATGTCGCGTCAGATGCCATACGGAAGAACATAATATTTAGAGGGCCGGCCGGGTAGCCGTGCGGTCTAAGGCGTTAGGCCAACGACTCAAAGGTCCCGGGTTCGAGTCCTGGCAGGGGCATGGATGTCTTTTAACTAGAACGTAACGGGCCGAAGTCCACAGTTACTAGACTGGCCCATATAAAAATAAAGTTTACCAAAGTTTAATAATATTAACTTAAGTGCGTGATGTATGGTTTACTGTTGTATAACGCTTTGGCTCAATAAGAATAGATTACATGAGGTTTGTAACAGCAATTCGCATTGTTAACTTGACCACAAGGACAAATGAAGGCATCGAAATGTGCCTTTTTATGTTGTCACTCAATTCGAATTTATACCCCCAGTAGCACATATACGTGTTTTCAACGTTGATTTTAGGTTCATTTCGTTGATTAACCGTTATCGGTTGAAAATAAAATACGTTTATTTTTAAATCATATTTCAACAAAGACGTCATTACGTTGATAAGACGTTAATACAACATGAATTCAATATGTTATTTTCAACTATGGTATAATAGATTTTGTTTAATGCATTTCTTACTAATATTATGTCAAAAATATAATTAAAAATTAATTGAATGCACGTTCAAAACAAATTGAATTTCAAACCATATTTCAATGAAGTTAGAATTACGTTGATACGACGTTAATGCGATGTACTTTCAACTGTCATTCATACTGTATCCTAGATTTCGTTTCACACTTGTATTTCTAACTTAATTGCTTAAACATTATAATTAAAAGCAAATACAATGAACATAACTATATTTTTCATGTTTTCATTTGCATGTTGAAAACAGGTTGAATTTTAAACTATATTTCAACGAACATTTAGTTTCAACGATACAGTAAAAGAGTACTGGCCTTTCCAGGTGGATTCTTGGATAAGTGGTCAACGCGTCGAGCTACCAACGAGAAGTGCAGAACGTTCCTGTGTTCCAACCACACAGCAGCCGCTCAGATTATTTACTGTTGGAAAATTAACACCGTATATCGCGATAAAAGCAACTGATAAAATGAAACTAAATGTGTGTATACCAATAGACAGCATTCATGCTCTCTTTTGGCCAACTAAACCCATTTCTTCATTGTTTCTTCTCAACTATTATTCAACTTCGAATAAACCGTTGAACAAGCGGACATGTACTATGTTAACATAACGTTTCGGTACTAACATTTAATCCACGTATTTTCAACATTTGTGTGGTACTGGGAACATAACGGAAACTTAGATATATGCTTACGGAGCAATAATTAGTTTTTCTAAAACATGTAATTTCTACTCATACCTTAATAATCTTAGTGATATTCAAATTTTGAATGTGCGGTCACCTTCACCAAAGTACTTCATTAACGATATTGAAAACATGATAATTTCTTTTTCTGCATCATTATCCGGATCTGTGTATGTATATCAAGTGTTTGAGAGTCCAATCTACAAAGGATTTAATTGATTTGTTCTTACAAGTTAGTAAGTTCCGAAATATAATCTGTTTATTAATTCGGGTAAGTGAGAAACAGACCTGTAGAAACAGAAGCTTTCAAGATATTTCCATCAACTCTTTTACAGTTGCTCGCAAAATCCTGAAGTTCTGACATTATGAAAATAATTTTCCTGCACTAAATGTTAACCCTATTTGAGTGGTTAAAACTCAAACGTGAACATCGCTTATGGAAAAATCAATGTTAATTTTGAGGACCAATTGTCCTTGTCAAATTCTATTAACTACAACAAATGATTTCAGACGGTGATTTCTGGTTATAAAATATTGTAGATCACGATCGAAGAGATATTACAACATTTTATAACCAGAAATCTTCGTCTAACTTAATTTGTTTGTAATTAATAAAATTATACAAGAAAAAAATGTCATCTGAATTAACATAGATTTTTCCATAAGCGAGGTTCACTTTTGAGTTTTAATCCCCCAAGAAGGGGGTTAAAATTTAGTTCAGGAAAATTATTTTCACAATTATCTATTGTGATCGGCCTATGACCGCTCTATTGTATAAATACTTTTGATCCAGATAGTACTGATACAAAAGCGATTGTAATATGATGTATTTGTAAAAATAATTTTATGAATAAGAGGAATGACAGGAATCCAAGGCATGGTAAAAAAACATCACGCCACGGTCATACGTGTTAACGATTGTGTATTAGGAACAAAACTACTCTAATTCGACGGACGTGGATCAGAGATTGGCTTTTACAGTTGGGTGACAAAGTCATTCCCGAAACTAGTGGGGAATGGTAGCCCTTGATGATTTCTGTCTCTCCGAAGCTACACACATCGTAGGTTGTCTGCTATTCTTCGCTAGTGTGCTTGGTCGTGTAGGAACTTTTGTAAGTACTGTATGAATGACCGTCATGACAAGATTTGAAACTGCACCACTAAGTAACACCATTAAACAAAAATCAAAACTTCACGGCCCGATGTTAGAAACGCAATGTTTTCATAACTCGCGTATTAAATACACATATTTAACGCACGATACAACGTTTCGACATTCACATATTTCCACAATGTCGAAACTTCATGGTTTTGTGAGCAACTGTAGAAAATTTAATGTAAATATGTTGAAAACGTTCGTTTCTACTGGTGACACGAATTAATAAACAGTCTGTAGACTACAACCCTTTACATATAGAATACGGTATGTTGGCATCCCATGTTGTAGTCGAGACCAGTTCACACATTTTGTTTTATTTTCTTCTACATGTCAATACACTTATACTCTAATCAACAGCATTAGCCAGAAATGTGAGTTAACTGCATTCAGCGTTTCAATAAACAAGTTTATGAAATTGTTTAATATATATGTGTGTCATTGAAATTTAATCCTACTATGGCACTCGGAACAACAGCACTTATTGCATAAATGTTTTGTCTAATATTGCTATTTTATTTGTTTTTGTTTTTTGTATTTAAACAAACGCTCTTTTCATGTTGTATAATTAAACGGCTACAGTTGAAGCACGTATACATGCTGAGGTACTGCTGCCCACCATGCTGACTGAAGTCCTCCATGATTTCCCCCAGTCTCATTGGACAAGTGCCGGGATAGTCTTCAAGTTAATGCCCGAACTGCTGTGGATGTTTTCTTGGGTATGACGTCTCCTTTCTACTCTATAAAAATTCTCGCTGAGCGCCCTCGGACGTATGAATGAATTACGGCAATTACTTGAATTTTGAATTTAAATTTTATTAAATTCTTTAGGATTAAGAAATTCTTTAGGAAATTTTAGCTCAGGCCGTCCTGTTTGGTCCATAAACATATATTAAATTTAATAATGTTATGTAAAACTTATGTTCGATATAATTGGAACCATAAATCCTGTGTCCAATATTCAGATTCTCCTAATATTCAGTAAATCAACAACAGGAAGAAGTACACCATATAATAGTTAACCGACTTCTAAGATTTCCTGTAGTATGTATGAGGAATAGGAAGTTAAATATTACACTGTTAATTTTCAAAAAGTTACATTACGTAAAATACAATGTAACCCAGTAGTAGTTGTCACCGTATTTCAAAATCTCTATGATTTGCGCAATAATAAACGAGCATGAAACCATTCTCATCCTCTGTTTTACCTCTAAACAAGAGAGACACAGTATTAATTTAATTAGCATCTGGTTTTATTTTCCTTCCAATAGCGGAAACAATAATTAATTTGCTATTCAAATTAACTTGATAGATTTCCAACCTATCAAGGAAAAAGAAGTAGAATAATATTTAGTTCACAAACATTACTTGATTAACATTGTGCACGATAACAAGCCTAAATGTAATCATTGTTTGATATAATCAATTATGTTAGTTCTCTTTTATTTAATAAAGCTGTGTATAATATTTTATGTAAATGATTTTCCAGACTCAGATCGTATACAAATTCTGCAACATAACAAAGTTTGAAACAGAATGCAAATCAAATAGATGGATGCCTGTAAGCATTTGAGTTTTCACTCTAACAGATGAAGGAAAACATATTGGTAGGAAATTTCTTAATAGGTCAAAATGTAGCGGCTCTGTTCTGTTTTGGTTTATGAGATTCTGCACTGAAAAATGTAGACTATCTTGGTATTCCTTAGAAACGCTAACAAGCCCCAGTGTG
The DNA here is from genome assembly GCA_022664845.1 of Lepisma saccharinum. Taxonomy (NCBI): domain Eukaryota; kingdom Metazoa; phylum Arthropoda; class Insecta; order Zygentoma; family Lepismatidae; genus Lepisma; species Lepisma saccharinum. The sequence continues at coordinate 907 of JAGDQP010043377.1, read as the reverse complement.
TTTCTCATACAAGCCAACTATATATCTTCTTCAATGGCTTCATACTGCTAACTTCATTTGTTATGTCATTTGTACAAGCAAACTTTTTAAAATTATTTTCACGTATTCGTCCTGTATGATGTTTTGAATTTGAATTTGTTTTTGACCTTTATTCATCTATAGCTCAGGCAGGGATAGGGTAGGGGAAAGAATGTGGAGGGAGTCGTCCAGGGCCTAAGTTAAAAGTACCGTCACGGCATTTGCCTGATGTGGCTGAGGAAAATCTCAGTCAGGAAGGTTGGTATAGAACAAAGGACCTCTCGAACCCTCTATCAACTGAGCCATCTGAAATTAAACTACTTTCCTAAAAAGCATTGTTAGAGTGTTACCGTGACATCCATTAAACGTATAAAATGAAAATCAAGTTTTGCTTAAGGCTGTTGTCAAAACCAATATTTTATCATCTATAAACTGGAAAAAGGGACTTATATCTGTGTCCAGTGCTGTGCATTACCACATTTTCTTAGTTCGAATAAACTATTCGATAAATCTCAAGTAAAATGAATCGTATGTACTTTCTTTTCTGCGAAGTCTTCAATTACAGAATTCATATTTAACTCACAAATAGTGGCAAATTTAATGTACGTACAATATAGAAAGACTCACAAGATGCTCTTGAGACTTTTCTTGTACGTTTTAACTTGGAAAAATATTTTGCTGAAGAGAAAGTTACCACTATTCATACTGGTACAATGGTTACGTTAGGAAATACTCCAACCAATGAATTGACTAGATGTATTTTAACACCTCCAAATGCAGTTCTTCCAGGTGAAAGGAAGACACTAATAAAGTTGCATAGTAATCGTATAGCACTATTTTAAACGCGCTTTAATGAATTATAAACTGGTTTTGGTGACAGAAAGTACTT
>JAGDQP010043376.1:0-16238 GCA_022664845.1 Lepisma saccharinum | reverse complement strand
ATCAAGGATTCGAAACTACTTAAGTTGATGAAAATCCTATATGGAGAGGGGAAAACTTTCCAAGACTCAAAAAAATGAGAAATGATATTAATCTCATGGACCGAATATTCAAGAAATAATGCATCTTTATCATCTTAAAAGCAGTAAAAGAGTCTGGTTTATTACAATATAATAATACTCCTCAACACTAAATCAAATATAATTCAAACAATCTAGATGAATTATAAAAAACTTTGAGTTTTATATCTTGTTATAGGTCAATGAATGAAGTATGCCGTACATGAATATTCAATAGCTTTATAAATAAAATTAATTATATTAATAACAAAAGAGTTCGTATAAATGCATTTGCATATGTTGGTAAGCATGTGTTTACACAGGAAATAAACTTTTCCGATAAGATAAGATATTTTTGTTCTTTATTATTTTCAGACTTAGAGGAAGTGTTCACATTGAGTCATAAAATAACACAGAGCACGCGGTACACCACCCTATTGAAAGCTGGTCACATTTAAATTATACTAATTAGTTTCATTATTACTTCCCGGCTTAGATGTATACAAACTGGAGCGTTTAGATCTAATTGATAAATGCATTAAATGATGCGGATTAATGCAGTAAATGAAGAGCAATATCTCATTACTTTCTGTGGTAATAGTTAAAGCAATATATATTTGGTTTTGTAAATAAACCTTATAACATTAAATATGCAGTATAAATATTATACAGTAAAATGTTGGTATTTATTTGGATTAAATCATACATGCTCTTTTCAAATTTAAATGATAGCACTTTGCTCTTCTTCGGCTTTTTGGCAAGTTAACTAATCCCTGTGCTTCTCAATACTGAGATAAGATAATCAAAATATTACTCCTTTCGAATCTCCGAGATTTTGTCTCGAACGAATCGGGAAAATCATAGTTCTCTCGACACAGGGATGAGTTTGGACGAACCAAACTTGACCAGAAATCAGAATTCTTCTTCCTAACAAAAAAAAAGAACTCTAAGAGCACGATCGATCTATTCACGCAAACGTGCGTTGGTGGAACCTAAGACAATCAAACTTTACAAGACGAAATCACTAACTAAAATAACTATTAGAATGAAACTATCATTTGCGTCATGTCAACTTAATGGAGTTGCTGCATTACATGAACGATCAAAGTTAATGATATTGTTTGTGGTTTCTTACCTCAGTACAAAACAGATTTGTAACAGTTGGACACATTTAATATATTCTCACTTCAGTAATACCGATAAAGACACAAACTTAATTTATGTAACTGAATATTAAAATTCGCATGAGTAAATAAACAAAATTTGAATACTATAAATAATAGTAAACAGATCGTATTTAATGAAAATATTTCACATAAATAATTGAGCTGACTACGCACTGTAAGTTAAAGTTAATGACTATTTAAATCAAATTGCTCCAAAAGAATTTCTGGGTCGAAACCTGCAAGAAAATATACTTTTGATATATTATTTTTTGTTTTCTGTAGAATAAAGAGCACATCAACGCACGCTGATAATACAAACTTGCACGTAATGCCAACTTAACAAATAGAAGAAAACATGGTGTTTTGCTCGCAATGTATAACCTTTATATATGTTATATCTTGACCAAATTCAGTCCACTAGACATATATACAATTTTAAAGTGGTTTTAATGAAGCAATATAGCTAATTTCGGATCTAGCAAATTACACGCTTGATTTTGGTGTTTAAACGTGCATTTAAAGCTGCTTTACATACTAAGACCAAGAGGGAAACATTTGATGGTAGAACGTCCCTAGGACCCCTTAAGGCAGCTCGAAAAAATAAAAAAGGCACGTTTCCTATGACAGCACTGCACCCAGACTATATAGGTGACTGAAACTTGTAGAATCGTAACCTATGCTTCAGTGCCTTTCAAACGACGTATCACGTGTTCAAATCGGTGAAAAGGTTCAAAGGTAATGACTGTTTTTAATCCAATCACAGAATTTTCAGAAATAATCGAAGAGTGTGTTTGGTCATTCTGTCTGTCTTTTGGCTTTAACCCCAAAGTAGCTGGTAGTAGGGAATTTTAGGGGTCAATTTTGAGTCCTGCAGAACTAAAATTATTATTTTTATAGGAGTTACAGTCTTCGAGATAAGGAACATACCATGGTCAGAAAGACACTTTTCTAAATGGGTGTAAAAGGAATGAGAATATAGTTCACTCAAGAATGTGTAATTAATAATAAGTTTTGCAACAATAATTTCGGATCCGACCTTAACTTACTTTAATTATTAAACTTCGAAAATCCGATAGTATCAGGACATTTGCTGTTAAATGAACCAACACAGTTTTCAACTATTAAAGGAGTATGTATAGATAAGACAAATAAATTGAAAGTCATCTATTAAAATAATGAAACTTTGTATTCAACTAAATCAACTTCAAAATTAAATTTTAGGAAATTATGTAATAATAATTATCATATCCATATAAAATTTCAGATATTAAATATTTCTAATTAAGATTATATTATTTACTTCAACTCTGTCGAGCAACCAAGAGTACGACAATTGAAATCCATAAAGTGTTTCGCAAAGTTATTAATTCGTTTGAGGATTTAGATTTTAATTATATACTTAAAGTTGTTTTATGTTTACCTTTACATGAATTAATTTGTTAGCAGTTTGTCAAATACTCAGTTCTAAATGAATATCTACTTTCAGTGAGACAAGGAAATGATACTAGAATTATGATTCAATATACTGCCAGACATTCATTTTCATTAGAGCACCCTTCACATCTATAGATTTTGGGGAATATGATGAGCATTCAAACCAGGATATAGATTGGATATCTATGTGCAACATGACTGGATAATTGATACTAAATTAAATATATAATTCGTAACAGGGTTTTAACTCAGCTACTGCACATAAATCTATGAAAAAAAAATGTTAATACCAAAGTGCACGTGCCGAATATCGTACCTTCGAGTTTATAGTTCATATAAATATATGCGCATGAAATATGTACATTTTTACAAGACGTATTTGACGTAAATATTTTTTTATTTTATCTGTAAAGCTGTGACACTGAAAATAAAAATGAAATTTCGCCCGCGCCATAGGTGCCTAAGGACATAAATAAATATATTCGATTTACACAGAAAACGAGCTATTATAATTTTAGTAACGGTTATGAGGTTTATTGCTGCTGTCAGGCCATTAATAAGAGTAAAGTTTGGAGTTTGTATTTGAATTTCGTTTATGGTTTCATTAATGCCTGCGTTTATGGTTCAAGACGCTTCTGGCATCCCTGAGCTAGATTAGACTGGAAATTTTCAACATCTCAAGCATATCTCTACACTTTATAGTTCCTGAAACACCATATTTTCTTTTATTTTTCTTGAAAATTACTTTGAGCATAATAGTTTTCGAATTGTTTATTATTACTACTGATTAACAAGGCCACATGTGGCAGACATAAATCATATACTTCTTCTTTCATAACGAACAACATATCAAAACATGTTCGCGTGTAAATTATAGTCACTAGAGCGCAATTGTTTTGTGATATATGGATGATATACTGTATACAATTCAAATTATTGTGTGTTGAGAGTATTCAAATAGTGTTGAAATATACTTACGCTTTTTCAATTACTGAAAGAAAAGATGCCAAATATCCAGTAATGTGTTGGACAAGTTACACGAGTATGAGGTAGTGATACAAATCGTGAAAACCACTCGTTTTGTTACGGAATTACAATAAAAATGAAAGCCAAATACACGTTATTCCTGGGTATAGACATAGTATGTATTTATATTCATTTGAGTTTAATTTCCTTCATTATTTTAAATCTAAATATGTATTTCTAAGCTATTGCTTCATTATCCCATGCAAGTGACATATCCCCAAACAGGTAACGCCTTTCAGGGAGTACCGATTACTGTCTATTTGATTTTATTTATTTCAGCAATTTAAAGATTAAAGACAAATCCACACTTTTGAGCACTCTCCACATTCAAAAATGCTACTTTTATATCATCAATATATCCTTAACTGTTACCGAGTGTCCACAATTTCTATGGGCCTTGATATACTGATCATGACGGAAGAAGAAAAAGTACTATTTCTGCCTGATCTGTATGTTCACTTGTAAATAATGACAGTTATTCAAGAGCCTCACATATACGACTGGCCACATCTCCTTCATTTAGTAATTTATTTGCGATTTTCATCGGCCCATTCTTGGGCCTTCGTCATTACAAGTGTATGTCTTTCTGCCGTCCTTTATGGCCTGGGTTGAACGAATTGTGTCAATTATTCTACAGTAAACACGGATTACGTAATCCCTAAAGTTCATCTTGAACCCAGAATGAAACAGTGGGCTCGAAATTAAACCAGCGACAATGAAAGAAGACCAGTTAGACCAGTTGTGCGGGTAACTTAGACCATTACCTTGAACTGGAACTGTTGTTATTGATGCAGAAAGAGCCACGAAACTGTAGTTCAATGTGTGTTATTTGGTACCTCAAGTTCTTGCATCTGTAACAGAAACAGAACTTCCGTCTGTGCACAGCAGGAGAATGTAAGTGCATTTTTAATGTATATTTCCCAACAATCAATTCCTAAATTGTTTTGTCTTGTTGAATATAAAATTTTAAAATATTCGTTGTACAACACTTGTGAACCGGACCTAAATATGGGCTACTTCAGCCCAAAACAAAATGCGCGTCTGTCCGGATTTAACTTGGGCTCAAGAGGTCTTCAAACAGTTTGTATTGCATTAAAAATCTTATTAAAATAATTTATGTTATGTTATGCTCAGGGACATATTTAGGGGTGAGTCCGCGGGTCCTCCACTAAGGCTAAATTGTGTGAAAATGTAGTATAATTTTAGACGTAATGATGTTTCTATACGTTGTACACACAAAAACGTTTGAACCCCTGAAAGTTTCGGAATCTCTCCGAAAGCAATTGCTGGATATGCGCCTTGCTTTCCTTTAATGCTCATTTCAAGTGCACTGCAATTTGCGGCTTAATATTATGGTGTTGTACTCGAAATAAGCTGCGTCATTTTGAACAAGATTTACTGAAAAAGTGTCTAGAAAATATCAATTTACCCACAAATCTACAAATATCTGTACCATTATTTATGTTGCGCCGCTTAGAAATATTAGGGTAATGACGGAATTGAATTTTAATAAGTACCTTGAGCTGGTAGTTTTAATTAACTTTAAGAGTGAATACCGTTGTTTCCAAACATCAAATTTGATTCAAACTGAATTTTTATTAACATTGTTATTAATTGGGTGTGCTTCAAAATTCTCTGAATTCTTCTTTAGGTACATTTTAATTCGTGTAGCGCTAGTTTGAATACATATACTAAATGAATGAACTCAAGGGCGAATCATAAAAGTATTATATTCTTTTTAACGTATATGCGAGCTTTTATTACATTCATGCAATTGAAAGAGACGGAAGCGAAAAGGGACACAGTTCTTCAAAGTCTTACAGAACACCAACAAGAAAATAATTTAGTGCAAGTAGTGAATTTATTACTTTTTCTTAAGCAAAAGTTGAGAGAATATTAGCTGAATACCGAAAGCAATGTCACGGAATGCATCCTAAATTATGTGGGTGCATTCAAGAAACTAATAAGTAACATGTGTCTAGTTCCGAGGAAAACAGGTTTAGTTAATAACCATTTTTAGAGAACATAGCTGGAAATAAAATAATAAATCACCAGCAATTTGCAAAATTATAACCGAACTTATTAAAACCCGATTAAGGTTACAAGTGAAGCGAAAGTATAAATGAATAATTTTCGAATTTACAATTTATTTTTAACCTATAAACATCTAAGGTTCAGGCGTGGAAGGGAAGGGGGAAAGAATGGTATGTTCAGAACCTAATATGAATGTGCCTTTCTGCCATTTGTCTGGTATGTCTAAGGAAAATCCGGAAAAATCCTCAGTCAGAGGATGGGCTGCAGGGATTAAAGCCACGACTTCCTGAATGCTGACCCAGCGCTCCAGCATTGAGCGAAACCGCCTCGGTGTATAAATTGATAAGTGTTATATCGATTAAGTAGTTTTTAAGGACATGGAAGGCCTAGAAAATATTTCCGATTTTTAATGAATGAGCTAAATCTGAAAGTAGTTATTACCGATGTATATCTCCAAGCATTAACATGTTACAAGGTGTTAAGTAATATCCTGCTAACACGCCTAACTGTATACGTAGATAAAAAAATAGATAAACCAATTTGGATTTACAATAAATAGGTATACATTGTACTATATTTTCGTCTTCCGACACATCTTATAGATGAAATTGGACTTTTCACGATATTAATTGATTTTAAGTAACCATTGTAATGCTATCATAAGTGTAAAGCCATATTGTATTCTGATACCATTTGGAATTCCGAAGAAACTTGTTCAACGAGTGAGGATGTGACTTAATTATCGCATAATGAGAAGGCGAATAGTTGATAACATATTAGACAGTTGTTTCACTACCATTGTTTATCTTTGTGATAGAATGTGGGATTCTAGAGATGAAACAGGACAGAAAGGGTCTAAGAAGTAATGACTTGAACCAAATGTTCCCATTCACTAATGATGTAGATTTAATAGGGCCAACATTTAAGTACTACGATATCTTAGTAGTAATTTGCGAAGAGAAAGTTTAACACGTGAACGCAAAGAAAACACAATACACGATATCAAGCTGTATCACACGGGATGAAGGATATTTAAACATAACAATTTTCAACGAGATAGTAGAGAAATAAGTAAATTTAAATACATAAGAGCACATGCAACTGGCAGGTATTGGGCCACCTAATAAATAAGAAACATTGCTTATAGGGAAGCCGTAAATGAGATCATATCGATATTTACAGTGAAAAGTTGCTAGGAGAATGTACGTCCTAAAGAGTGGTAATACACGATAAATTATTTGCTTATATTAACTGCAGGATACCTAGATACAGTCTGGAATATTCATATGAAATGAACAAATGTTATATTGTTTACGATTCAGTCAAATTATGTTTCACTTTCGTCCTGGAAAGAAACAGTTCAAAATTGTAGCGTCACCTCATGAAGAACTTCTCCCCAGAGACATATTTAGCGGGCCTGAAGCCCTCGAAATTGTTTTTTTTTTGTGTGTGTGTATGGAAAATAGGCAAAATGATGCGGACTTTACAACACATTAATTTCTGAATAGTAGTTCTGCGGCATGGGAGGGAAAGATACAATTCGGTAGTGTTGCATTCTAGGACGAAAGTGAAGCAGTAGCACGGTGCCAAATGCTGGAGGTTGGGGATTTTAGCCTCCCAACAATCTGTTGATTAATTTATCATCCTACTAAAATCTCATCGGGGGTTAAGATGATATATAATGTAGTCTTCTTTTACCTGAAATCGAGGAGGTTGAGTATCATCCTGGCATTAGCCAGGTGTGACTTAGAAACCTTACCTTACAAAAGCGTATATTAGATGTACTCCGGTAGTTAATTCATAGCTACAGAAAGGGCAAACACAAATAGTGGTGTCAATAGTATAGATAAATTATAAATTGACAGGTTTACAAAAAACAGGAACTTATTTCCTTATTCCCTTCTAAAATATACCGACTTAATCATAGCAGACTATTAGAACAGATCCCACCAACGACCATGAATTGCTAATTCCAGATATTGTAAATCAATTCTCGACTTAGAAAAAATCCAGGACAAGAAGAGAAGGGGTTGTCGCTCCAATGGCGGACTTACAATGAAACAGAGGAACGATCCAGGAACTTACTGGCGTGTTAGCGCAAAACAATAGCCAATACATTGAATCTCCTATCAACGAATATCCCAGCGCCTCAAGTTGGCAAACCCAAGGAATAGACGGACGTGCGGAATGACCTGCCTAGATGAAAAGTGATTGTATGATAGAATTGATGTAGCTTTTCGTAGTGTTGTCGCTCATCCACTCTCTCCTTTGTCTCTTCTTTAAGTTCCTATATATTTATGTAAAACATTTCCATCTGACGTAGAATTTTTATAGTAGGATTTCAGTGTAGGTTTTGATACTACCTCATTGACATTTACCATAAGCCGATTCATGTTTCTGTTAAGTTCAGAAACTCCTAACATCGCGATTAACATCAAGAAATTTGAATTTGAAAATGTACTGAAAGTATAATTTGCCCTTTGAAAAAAATATACTGGCTGAAACTGGTCGAGATGAAACGAAAATGGACGACATGATTTGAGACGAGACTGATTAATGAAGAGCTCTGTAGACTGAATTATTCACCTGATATTATAGGAATAATGAGGTCACGAGGAGGGAAAAAAAGATTATGTTAAATCGTGGTTAAATGTGGTTTGGAGAACACCATTAGGTGTTATCTTTGAGAGATAGATATTTTAGAAATTCGTGATGAAATCTGGCTAGATCTTGTCCAGGATAGAATCCCATGGTGTACAATTGGTACTGTGGCGATAAACTTGCGAATTACGTAAGCCATAGTTTTAATTATCAAGTTAATATATTTAAAGTGACTTAAGTATCGGTATTTCTGTTAGCAAAGAAACCTACGAGCTTACTATGAGCCAGTTTGAAAAATTCTCATATATCGAGAGCTTTGCAGATGTCAGAAGTGTTTAACCTGATTCAATATTACTCAGTATTTGGTATGATAATTGTAATGCCGCTTTCTTAATGCATTAAAAATTACTATTAATTTATAATTAACTATTTGGTTAACTCCGCACAGATCTAATATTGTAAAACAAAACCCAAAATAATCGCAATTTTCTCACAATAAACTAAATTTCTAACTGGTATAATCTGTTCGAAAATTTGTTCAATGATAAGATTTTTAAGATTTCTATTTTTCTCTTGTACGAGTCAAAGATTATCTTCAGCTTAATAACAGAATACAATTTTAATAGTATTTAATTCTTGAACATTATATACAAATATACAAATATTATTATATTTATCGATTACTTAATATTCTAATACTAAGTTTTGAAATTGATTTGAGTACATACAGGTTAGTTTTATTTTAAGTGCTTTTCAATGTATACGTCTGGATTTGCGTACTGCTGTTACCGTCCAAGAGAATAAAGATTAAGTACGCTGTAAATGAACAGATTTATTAGTTTGTTTAGCTTACGTAGACTTAGGAACGTTAATTTCAATGGTCATTAAATAATTTAAAGAATTATAACGTGTCGGATTCGGAGCAGAAATTTCTTTAAATTTCAATCTATTTCAACTTATTTAATTTATTTCAATTATTGAATTAAACTACCGGGTTGGAGTTACTGCTCGCCCGCAGGCACCTACCCAAGTTGCGGATAGGGAATGCCGACCAGATAGGGTGGGAACCAAAAAAATTCCGCGGCATATAAAAACCAGTATTGCTGCCTTGCAGTTAGTAGAGGGAACTACAAACGCTAGATGAAGATAACCCCGAATAACAAAGCATGGCTAGGGGAAGGAGCATCACCATTATCACTCTAAGGCTGAAGATGAATGATATCGGCAAGGCTCAGAGATGGACAGAGGACGACATCTTGAATGTCTACCTTTACTGCGAGTTCGTAGAGTTGACAATTCTACACCGCTAAAACATGCAAAGAAATAGTAACAGATGATTCATGGATTCTCCTGGGGTAAAATATTCCGGAGGTAAACTAGTCCCTCATTGGATCTCTGGACTGTAATTGCTTCAGGGGGCTATGAGAACAGGATTAAGAAAGACCTTAGAATAGGAACGTGGAAAGTACGAACATTATACCAAACGGGCGCTCTTCAGATGGAGGTACACGAGACCGAAAAGTACGAGCTAGACATATTAGCGATACAAGAAGTTCGGTGGGAGGGTCAAGATAGCATTCCACAGGGAATGTACACTTTCTACTACGAGGGAACACAGTCTCACTATTTCGGATCAGGAATCCTCATTAAGAACAATATCCTTCAGGCGGTTCAGAATATAGAGTTCGTAAAGGAAAGACTATCGTACATTACGATACGTACTCGATGGAGCAACACGGTTTTATTAAACGTCTATACTTAGACCGAGGTAATACTGATAACGACGAAGACATATTGTACGATGAGTTAGAAAGGCTGTTTGACCGAGTACCGAAGAATAATTCGAACATTGTGTTTGGAGATTTCAATGCAAAAGTAGTTAGGAAAAAAAAATATAGATCTACTATAGGCAAATGCAGCCTTCACGAAGAGACCAACATCAATGGAGAAATACTGATAACTTTCGTGATTTCGAAAACCTACTGTGAAAGAGCACGTACTTTGAACACAAAGACATACACAAATACACATGGGTATCTCCGGACGGCAAAACTCTCAATTAGATCGATCACGTATTAGTAGACAGACGTTAATACAGAAACATAATGGATGTAAGGTCGTACAGAGGAACGGAAGGTGACACCGCCCATTAATTAGTGATCACAAAAGTAAGGGAAAAGCTGTCCATAGCGAACAGAGAAAGCAAGGGGTCAAAACAACTGAAATGCGAAGCGAAACAATTAAATAATCAGAACAGATTACCAACTCGAACTCTCAAATAGGTTCGAAATCCTAGCCGACTCGAGCAATACTAATGATGATAGTAATAATGAAATTGATGTAAGTAAGATGTGGGAGGCAATTCGTGAAACAATTAATAGCGCAGCGAAGGCACATGTAGGCGAGAAGAAACAACAGAAAAACAAACCTAAGTAAGTAATAAAAGCTACGCAAATTCCAACCACTACAGTATCGCGAAACGAAACGCTGCCGTCAGAAATAAAAAGCTAGAATATCTGACGCAGAAGATTCAGGAGATAGAGGAAAACAGTGAGATAAATAACAAATGAGATCTATACAAAGGGGCAAACTCGTTAAGAAAAGGTTACCAGACGAAGTTAGGTATGATTAGAAATGAACGTGGAGATCTTCAGGCTGATCCGACTAAAATTGTCGATGTGTGGAAAAGGTATTTCGACAATCTCCTTAATGTACACAACGGGAAACAAACAGAGGGATTTGAAATCCAAACCGCAGCACCGTGAATTCCAGAACCTAGCGAGATCTAGATTTAGAACTTTTGTTTAATAGATAAAGGAACAGTAAACGTTTGTATTGGATTACTAACTGAAACGAGGCGTTTCGAAAAAAAAATAACAACTTGTTTCTGCTCCTTCTTATAAATATTAGGTTCCCCTTTTCTTCCCCTTAATGTTTTTCAACATTTTACACAATTTTTAAAATTGTACGCATTTTGAAGAAAACAATTTAAACAATTCAAGTTCGATAATTATACTATCTTCACTATAATCAATACAAACACAAAATCTCCAACATGTCATCGATCCGAGCAGTAAACTAAAGAATACATACCATTCTGATTTTCCTGAAGAGGCTCGCTAGCGAAAAGTCAGCGAATCAGGTTTTTATGTTCTAAAACAAGATAAATGAGATTTCATAGTCTTTAATTTCAGCATACATTAGTATATTTACCTACGAAATTATCTTTTCGTAAAATAAAAGAAATAGTTAAATAAAAACATAGTTAAGAGTGGCGCAACAAAGCAGTGGGTAGAATGACCAACAATAAACAAAATTGAAGAACCACAGTGCAGACATTAGAAATAATTTCCTGGCACAGCCTCGATTTATAAAGATACAACCTTGTAGCAACTTTGACTGTCTAATTTTGTACGATGTTTCAACTCCTATATTTGCTGCAATATTGTAGCACGTTTGCAACATTGCAATCCCAAACTGTGTCCAAACAAACAATGCCAAGCCTTGCACATACTTAGTACAAGTTTCAGTGCTATCTGGGTAGTAACGTTTGTAAACAAGCTTGCCAATTGTTATCGTAACTTAAAAGGATTACAAAACATTACCCATTTTTAGACCGGTATAGGCCAGCAGTTAGAGTAAGATACATCAATCTCTTGTCGCTGGCAGTTGAGCGTTCAAATCCCATCGCAGACAGTGGAAACGTTTACTCAACACGCAACATGTAATAGCGAAAATAGTGCAAAACCTTTAACTGAATATGAATCACCACTGTGTGCAATATACCCTGAAGCAATTAACGGTCTTATTTTGGGTCACTGAAAAAGACAGTACGGCGGTATCCGAGGGATGTTCACCAAATACGAGACGATAAACCGAGGACCGCCTGCTAAACTTTTGATCGTGGCGATTCCAGCGACTGCCCATTCTGAGTGAGGGTTTTCCACGTTTTGGCCTAGGTGATCCCTGGAAAATTTCAATCAAGAGTGATTGACCGCGTAGTTGGAACCCCTGTGCCTACCGAACGAGTCAACTAATTTGGTGTGAGTCTTTAACTGTTTATATTGGTATTGTCCATATGAGGGCCTGAGCTTGAAATACCTAAAGTCCATAAATTAGTCCGATTGATATTTTAGGACAATATGTAGCTCCTGAGATGCTTTTGACTATTTCGGGAGAAAGTAGTTATTGCTCAGATGGTAGAGCACTGCTTTTCTTAATCTGAAAATAACTGAATTCAGACCTAAGAGAAATCATCTTGTTTCTATTCACTCTTCTAATCATTTCTAACAAAACGATTGAACCCAATATGTAAGGAAACAACGGCATTTGGTCGGCAAGAGAGGAGTCGACGTTGTTAGGCTTTTCTGTTCGGATTTACGTCCATATACCGGCAAGTCGGACAACCGACAGTGGCCCGGAAAAGCGGCCCGACAACCGAACGTCACGTATGGGTTGCGTCAACCTTCCCTGGACTTCTAATTTGTTGGGGCCGCCGCCCGGGTCGTGGTCTGCATTTGGCTGGATGGGGAAGAATAGTGTCGTAGTAAAAGCAACACCTCGTTAGTTGCCTACTGCTCATAGTGGAAATAAAGCATTTTTCTAATGCTCTGCGAACATATGAGGAATATGTAAGGAGAAATAGTATTTCAACCAGTTACACAGACATAAATTTAAAATGAGTGATTAATTTGTTATTAACTTCCTACACGAATTGGTTACTTCTAAGAACTGACAAATGATTGATGTAAAAGAGCCTCCGAATCACTCTGTTCAATGGGGTCCAAATGGTATTGAATCTGTTTCCACGCGCACAGAAGACGAGCGCTTTAACATCTAGGCCACTCCGAGGTATCTTTGTTTTTGTGTTCAGGTGATACTATTGCTGAGGAAGTAGAAATTTCTTCATCATCCACAAGAGTCCTGTAATTATGCTTTGTGTTTTCTCTCTTCAATTAGCGTAGACGGTATTCGAACTCTTCACAGAAGAATCCGTGGAGCAACAGTAGATTGGCGGACAACAAACAAATCTGAAGGTCGTGACTTCGAATCGCACTGCAGAATGAAATGTTTTCTCGCTACATGCTCCATGTTGGTCTACCGACATTTATTTTTAAACAAAGTCTGTAGCAAGTTTTCCTGAAAGTTTGTTCTGAAAGGTTTGTACCCAATGTGTCTTGCTAAGTTTGTAGCAAGTTTTGCTTTAATCAACTAGTCGTGTTGCTGCAAGCTAGTAGAATTTTTGTTTCAAGATTTTAGCAAGTGTTGACCCTCGCAATGCCAAACATGCTGCAGGTTTAGACGTTTGCCAAGCCAAAATTGGAGCACACTTGCTTCAAATGTAGCTTGCTATCTTGGATATTACTGAAATGGTAAGGTAGACTGTTGTTTGTACCTTGAATTTAGTGTACCATGGAGCAGTATTATGTTTCTGACTCAATATCCTATATAGCGGTTACAACCCCACATTACTTTTTGTCCAGCTTCCAACAACCTCGGGAGATCTATATTCAGATGGCAATGTTTTAAGTTAATTAAAAAAAATCATTCTCGATATATGAATGTAATTATTTTCAGATTTAACAATTGTTTTATTGCCTCTTTACCGTAGTGATTTTCTTTCATATACGTAACATTACCCGACATTCAGATAATGCTTCTGACATAAATTTTCAATGTACATGTAATGCTTTTAGTTTTAAGTCATCCTTGTCACTACCTTATATTAAAACTAGATTAATTTATTCTGAATTAAATTAATTTGAAGATGGAGAATTAACTAACATTACCCACCCGTGTCTTACTCGTTACATTTTAGAACATGACATGTGTGTTTGTAAATAAAGTTTTAAGGAACAAATACAGGTGTAAACGGGACAAGACGGCAGGAAAATGGAATGGCAGAGACTACATAATGAAGAACTCCAAGTACTTCTACGACTAACCCGATTTTGTGAGAATAACGAAATTGCGATGAATAAGATGTGCCGGCCATGTAGCTCGCAAAGAGCTTTCTGGAATCTTTTAGCTTTTCCTGCTCTTTATTTGCACAATCTCGATTTACATTATAGTAAGGAATAAACTATAAAAAATAAAGATTTATTTTTTTATCTTAGTAGCTTCGTCGAAACTTTGTGGCGAAGTATTAACTTTTAAGGCTTTCTCGGTCTTAAGATTTAGATGTTCTGACCTATAAGGGTTCTGTCCGTCTTAGAATTAGGACGTTCTGAACGGTTAGGGTTCTGATCATTTTGGTGGACATTCTGATCGTTTTGAAGAATGGGCGTTCTGATCGTTTTAAACTTGACCTTTCTGTGCTATTTTTAAAAGCAGGTGATGTGACATGTTTAGCGTTGGACGCTCTTAATTGTTTTTAGAGTGGGCGTTCTGACCGTTTTTGCAAGTGGTCGTTCTGATCTATTTGAGTAGCTTTGTGGTCGTTTCCACGAGTGGGCGTTGTGACCGGTAGGTATTCTGACCGTTCCTACATTTTGACGTTCTGACCATTTTATTGGGTGATCTCACCGTTTTAAAAGTGGGCTTTTTGACTGATTTGGTGGGCTTTCTGATTGTTTTCATGAGTGGTCGTTGTGATCCGTGGGCATCCTGATCGTTTCTACACTTTAACGTTTTTTTTTTCAATTTTGGCGGTCGTTCTGACCGTTTTCGTGCTCGTTTTGACCTTTTCTCTATGTGGGTGTTATGCCGTTTTTGTGGGATATCTGACCGCTAGGTTTGGCGTTCTGACAATTTTCAGAAGTGGGCGATCTGACTGGTGGGCGTTCTGACATAGACCCTTTGGTTCAATTGTTGAAAATGACAAGGAATTTTTTAATAGGATATCTAGCATAGATTCGGTGGATGGTACGGGTTAGAATGATTATATGTTCACTTATCAACATGCACGGCAGTGTATGAGCCAAGTTCTTCACGTCAGAAAACATCAGCACTGCCAGAAGCATGTTATACAGGAACAAGAGTTTATGGCAAAATCGACGATTTGGGGGCCCCGTAAAAAAAAATATGTTAAAGATAGGAATATGAGCTTTTGCCGTTAAGGAGAAATGGTAAATGTGTCCAGATGTGCACAATTTCATATTCTTATCTCAAACTATGTTCTAGTTGTGGACCCCTGAAATTGCAGATTTTAGGCTAACTGACAGTCACTCACTGACTAACTCATCATATTGTTTTGGGTGTTTGGAGTAAGCTAGAAACATGAAATTTGATATGAAGGTAGAGGATGATAAGTAGATAAAGGAAAAAAAATATGACATTTTGTAAAGGTCGCCATCTTGGATTCAAAATGGCCGCCAAATCTAAAATTTCAAGGAATACACAACCTAAACGACTAAAGATAGAACAGTGAAATTTGGTATGACACTACATCATTGATAGCAAATTAAGAAAATTTTTAAAAATTTAAAAAAGTCGCTATCTTGCATTCAAAATGGCCGCCAACCCTAAAATTTTAAAGAATACACAGCCTAAACGGCTGCCGTTAGAATAACGAAATTTAGTTTGACATTACATTATTAGTAGATTACGAAACTATTACAAAATATCTCTAAAGACGCCATCTTGAATCCAAAATGGCGGACGTCATAAATCCATTTTCCAACTGCCTGAGCCAGAGATACGAAATTTGACATAATGATGTATTATCAAAAGTAGTTTAGGAAAAGATAACGTTTTAAAAAGTCACCATCTTTGATTCAAAATTTCAGCTGAAATACCATTTTTCACATCGTTCGAGATAGAGAAATGAAATTTGGTATGACAGTGTATCATCACGAGTATGTCACCCAAATATAAGAAAACGTTAAAAATGTGTCCATCTTTTATCCAAAATGCCTGCCTAAGCCCCACTTTATAACGACTGAAGCTAGAGAAACGAAATTTGGTATGAAGGTGTACCAT
>JAGDQP010043375.1:0-16238 GCA_022664845.1 Lepisma saccharinum | reverse complement strand
GCGAGAATATGATCCAACCTTTGGGTAATGACAATAGGTGAAGGGCTGGTGGTGGTATGAAAATCGTGGTCGCCATCTTCGATTCGTCTCTAGAATTTAAAATAGGAAGAGGGTCATTTTAGGCTAGCTTGTTCCCAGAAAATCAAATATGAAGACGTTTTTAAAATCCCCAGCAACGAATCCAGCATATTTGCACCACCGTTGAACCCGGTGTTACCCAGTGCACATGAGGAGTTTAAGAACGACTGGTTTTATGTACCTACCAAAATTGCCAACAAATCGAGCACATGTTGTAGAACGCCAAATTGTAACTTCTAAAAATTTCAATCTCCCAAACAAATAATCGTAGATGTAAAATGTCTTTATATTTGAATTTCTGGGAACAAGCTATTCTAAAATATGTCACATGGCCCTCTTCCTTTTTAAAATTCTAGAGCCGAATCCAAAATGGCGGCTTCCAAGATGCCGACCATGATTCTCATACCATCACCACCAGCCCTTCTCTATTGTCATACCCAAAGGTTGGATCATATTCCCGCAGCGGTTTTATCACGACAAGTGTCTTCATATCTATTCCTTAGAATGTACAAATAGGCACAAATCAATATTTCAAAAAAAATTCCTAGGTAGGGTCAAT
Organism: Lepisma saccharinum; assembly: GCA_022664845.1. NCBI lineage: Eukaryota > Metazoa > Arthropoda > Insecta > Zygentoma > Lepismatidae > Lepisma > Lepisma saccharinum. The sequence goes on along the minus strand of JAGDQP010043375.1, from coordinate 15,601 downwards.
GAATGTCATTTTCGTGCCTTACGGGGTAAAATCTAGTGAGAAAAAAATATTTCATGTAAATATCGGCTGATCAGTTGGGAGTGTTCCCTCGTTAGTGCCTTCATTACTTCAAATCTTCAGTGATTGGCAGTAAGCAGTTGAATAAAATGATTTTGAACTCTACATTTTATGAAGCAATTAAACTATGTTTCGTGTTGAAATATTAAACAAAATGAGTTGATTGAACTCTATAGGAAGTTTAAAATTTGTAACCACGTACTACGTAAATATGAGAGTTAAACGAGAGGAAATGTCTTTGGTTTCATTGAAAGCACTACTTTTCTAACTTATTGGACGGGAAGATGAACCAGAAATATGTTTAAAAGGCAAACGCTGTATATCTAACCACACTACTGCATTATTCTGCTGTTTTGTATGTCTTGAATGTATTCTGGAGAAGAATACAATGTAATCTTACTGCTAGTACGGTAGGCGCTCTTTGGTACGGCACATTCTGTAATCTGGCACCAATCAAGGCGCTCGCATTCGAATTTTTTCGGGTGGATTCGGGCGTTTGTTGACGTGATATCAGAGACTTTTTTAAACAGTAATGCTCATGTTTATTTTTTCTTGTCATAAAGCAGCTTGTTAATGTACAACTTGTTTTAAATATCAATGCACTGTACTGTATTAATTTTTCTTTGGTATTCCCGTTAAAACTACATTGACGTTCGATAATCCGGCACGGCCGTGGTCCCGAACATGCCAGATTGAAACAGCGCCTACTGTGCTGAGCTTTGATGATAGTTGTTTTGAATGTAGTTATATATGTGTTTCCTCTATTTAGACAACATGCGAATGTAGCAGGAACACTCTCAGGTCATGCCTCGTGGGTACTTAGTGTAGCATTCTCTCCAGATGGTCAGCATTTCGTTTCTGGTAGTTCGGATCACACAGTGAAAGTTTGGGAACTAAACACAAAACAGTGTGTTCATACTTTCAACGAACACTTAGACCAAGTAAGTATATTTGTTTCTTTATGATTTTCCTTGCTTGTATCCTGTTAGAAGTAATTGTATAATTTTATCGAGTTCTCCTTAAAGAACGATTTACTCACGACAGTTCTTAAAAGAAATGTCAAATTAGTTCTTAGTCTAAATGCGTAAAAGTTACATACTTTTTTTTTCTCAAGTTGGTTCCCAGTGGACATCCCAAGAATAGTGGATGTTAAAAGTGTGCGTTTGTTGTTACAGAATTATACTCTGACCAAAATAATTAGGGAAGCAAGGCAGAAAGGGAAAAATGGACAATAAAAACTAGCGAAGCAATGCTGCAGATGGAAACTAGTAGCTTTCCCGTAACAGACACAGCAGATCCACGCTGTATCTTGGGTACAGTAAAGCTAGGGACAACCTAATAGTGAGCATGCGCCACAAAACTGAAAAGGCGCAAAACCATAGCGTCGAATAAGAAGCCCAGCAGTGTGTTCTCCATAGAGAATACTTGTGTGCCAGTGTAGGGAAGCATTGAATAGAAATTATATCAGAACAGCAGGATTTAATGGAATCTTTGGCCTGGAGAACTATAAACAAGCTGGAAGCATGGCAAGCATAGAAAATCATTGTAGAAGCAGTTGGAATGTCGCCCAGTGTCATTTTCTGTTTGAGGAGACTGTTTCATCAAACAAAATATTCTGTGACAGTCAGGACAGGGCCTTTCGCAAGCCGTGACGGCACGCGACGGCCGGTACTTAGTCCTAGCGGCACGTCGGAATATGTGCCAAACAGCGACAGACCTGCTCACAGTAACAGGACGCAGAGTGTCTACCCAAACTATCCCTATGCACGGAAAAGGTGGTCTCTATGCACGGAGATCGTGGTGTGTGTCCCATTGAGGACGCAACACCTGAGAGACCGTAGAAACTGGGGTGATCCACATTGCATTTGGGGGCCTGCTGAATGGTGTTCTGATGAGTCGCGCTTCAGTCTGCAGGCAGAAAATGGACGGACATTGAGCTGTCCAGAACGTAAAACCAGTAATTAACCTACTCTTGTACGTGAAGAATCCCAATATGGTGGCGGTGGATGTATAGTGTGCGGTGCCGTTGCTCGAGTGGGCGTCGTACCTACCTGCAATTCATTCGGCATCGTAGCCCGACAGCAGTGCCGTATAGAGATAAGATCCTCAGGCCTCATATGTCCCTATGGCAGTAGAAATTAGTCCTTTCATTTTCATAGACGATAATGCCTGTTCTCACCGAACTCAGAATTCTCGATGTCAGCATGCTTCAGGAGGCTGACATCGAGCGTATGTTGTGGCCAGCGTGTTCGCCAGACCTCAATTCTAAAGAACATTCGTCTCCGATACTATGGGGAAAGGTATTGCAGCTACGCCGCCAGTTTCAAAAATTCCTCAACAGCTGAAAATTGCCCTCCTGGAGGAAGGCCCAGTATACCCCTAACACGGATCGACAACCTCATTAATTTCATGCCCAACAGGTGTGTAGAGGTGTTAGCAATTCGCGGAGATCTTACACCGAACTAGCGATAAGTCACTATTGTGTGCCTATCCGTTTGTACGGTCCTATATAATCCTTTACCTATGTGTGTGCTGTTTCCTGCTGTGTCTGAGTGACTAGCTTGCACCTGGACCACTGTTACACTAGCGTTCACTGTCCTTTTCTCTATTTCTGCCATGTTCCCCTAATTTTTTTGATCAGTACATTTCGGTATGAAGTCTTGGTTTCTTTCCAAAATACTCAGTTTCGTTTATACATTTTCTCCGCGTTTGTACTATAGATAGATGAAGCTTTTTATTATTATTCCTTGAACCAGTAAATCGGTTTTGGGTGTTCTTAATTTAAACACAAAGTTTGAATGTTTTTATTCAATCTCTGGTTTTTAGTGCGTGTGTTCACTACTTTTTTTTGTTTGTTTCATTCAGGACGCGGTTTTCGTTTTTTTTTAGCTCCAATATATAACAAAGTAATAAAAATTACTTCACGTACGCGGGTCATGATATATCATACCGCTCACGTTGGAACTAAGGATGTATCGGTAGTATTGGCCACTCTTTTCGTATCGGTATCGGGAAATGAATACCGATACTTCCAAACTATTTTTTTTTTTTTTTCCAGTTTGTTTAATATTAAAAGTGACACTTGTCACTGTCATGGACCTACTTAAAATTGGACTAAATATTTTTCGAAGGTACAATTGAGTTTTTAATGCATATCTGCCGTAATGGAACATATTAGGAATGCCAAAAACGATAGTAGAAATTATGACTTCTGAAACCGTTCTGTAGAAACTGGCCATATGCCTGCTGAACCACGTAAGGCTACAAATAAGAGACAAAGAACAATATTTGACATTTCCTTTATTCTTACAAAACAACCCGAATTGAATTTGGACACAGATTGCGTAATGAAGAATGGGTTTCATTTTTCAAAGACTTTAATGTGAGAAGTAGTATAAAGCAACGGTAACGTTCCTTTTTCACAAACTGGCCACCTGGTCCGTAAAACTAGACGTTCCACTTGGTAGCAGGAAGAATCAGATGCACTTGCGAGACAATAAGCTGATAAGTTATTTTTAATTGTTTCTGTTCTCTTATTTTTACCTTTTGTTTCGTCTCATACTTTATTCCTTAAGAATGGATTGTAAGCGAATCCGAAAGTAAGGAAACAGCTATGCCCATTTTCCATAAGCTACGTGACTAAAACGCGACCAATAGAAAGGTATATAAAATTAAAGTAGTCTTCATCCTGATTAATATATTTTTTTGCTGCCAAACATTGGCAAGGTATCTGTTTCGTCACTTTGAAATTAACATAGAAGTATATGGAAGACAACAGTATTTTGTGATTTCTGAAGCAAGGGTAGAAAGTGATCTCGACTTATCTTTTTATGTAATTTAGAGCTACTTAAGCTTCTTCGTCGGATTGACCTATAATCGTTTCCGAAAAATATGTGGAACTTCTGTTTTCGGCACTTATGTGCATGGGAGTATGTGGGAGGCAACACTACGTTCCTATGTTTTCCGTAAACGATTATAGGCTCTTTAGATGAAGCTTAATTACCTTTACAACATATCAAAAGATAGTTGTTTTGACTTAATGGGCTTTCCATAATGTTCTTCCCGCAAACTTTATGTAGAAAAAGTAATTTACTGAAAACTATTGTATTTTACTGTAGAAATTGAATAGATATTTTCATTAACTGCAGTGCAGAAGTGTTCCTCCTTAAGGAAGAACTCATCAACTCAGGGATTCATGGAGAATATAAAATGGTAGTTAGTGACTTTTTCCTCCAGACGGACGATTTATTGGGAAAAAAAAACGTTTTGCAAGGCAAGTCACCAGTTATGGCTTAGGTCTTAAAGGTGGCTTTCGCATATGAAAAAAAGGAACACACACAGATGCATATATTCACACTCCATCTGTAAAAACAAAGTTTCAAGACAATTATTAGTAAAATTCTCACCTCCGTTAGTCAGAGCTGACCACACAGGTGAGATTTTATCACTGAGAGATAGAGAATCTACGAATAATTTAATTAATTAATTAGTAATTTAATCCCCAAAAATGAAACAATATTTGTATTGGTACAAAGTTTTCTTAAGTTCTTTTCAAATCTACTTTTATAGCACATTCATATAAGATATTTCATGTTGTTTGGAATGTTAAAAATGATAGCTAAATATTACACTAAGAAGAGAATAATAATTATTGTATGTGGTTCAAATTATAATGCTCGAAAATTATTTTCTGTCTTACATTTACGCTCCCTATTAAAGAGTTTCACACTTTTGTTCTCACCTCCGTGATCACCGATTTTTTACAAGCTGCATTTATTTGCTAAATAGTGTTCAGCTAGCTTGAACACAGGTGTATTTCATCAAAGTTGTACTCTTTAAGAATTATACCGAAATAACTTTGCTTTTTAACACAACGTTAATTTTTCGAAAAAAGTCGTCCAGAATTCACCTTTTTGAGGACAATCACCCATCCGAGTTTTTATTATTATTATTATTGTTCTTTGTACTTGCAGACAAGAAAATCACTTAAAAATGCAAAGTTATTTTATTATCTCAAGCATTCTATTGAAGTCGTGCATATTCTAAGGGAATAGAGGAATAGTTTCTAAAAAAAAAAACTTATTTAATTTTCAGTTTACATTAGTATCTCTCTCTGGGGTCCAGAGGTAGCGGGATCGATACCCGTAGCCCCCACTATGTTATATAGTGAAAGATCTATTGTTATAAACGTAGTTTTATAGTTTCGTGAGGATATCTGAGCCAAGGAAACAAAATTTGTTGGTTGGAAAAAAAATGCTTTTCCACATATTACCATTTAAAATGTTAGAATGACAGGATTGATGATGAATGTAAACTGGAAGCAAAAGATTTGTGCAGTATGCAGTGGTATGAAACAGATTGTCCTTTCTGTAAATTAGATGGTCTAAATAATTCAGTTTTCCAACTCGTATGAACTTGGGACCGCGTGGGCTCATTGGTTAGGGCGCTCACTTCGTTCAACCCCTTCTCGTGCAACGTGCGCTTCATGGTGGACAAACACCGTGTTTGTGGGTGGGTTTTCTCGAGATTCTCCCGTTTCCTCCCACTTTCTTCATTCCACCAATCATCCATCCGGCCTGAGCCAAAGTTGCCTAAAGGCTTTTAAAAAGTCAAAAATTCGCGTGTGAACTTCAACGTAGGGTGAAGCGAGTCATGATCTTCGAGAAGGAAATCTAATTCCGAATCTTACTTAATTATATACGAGAAATCCGTCATCAACATAACGAGTCTAATAAACTTTTGTTCTGGTTTCGATAGCAGATTTGTTACTGGATGGTCCATCATGATAGCAAAAATTGGGGTCAGTGGGCTTCCCGTAGCCAAACCATCTTTGTAGATGTAGTGCTTATCCTCAAATTGTGAACCAGTTGGTAGTAATGCATGTCGAAATTAGTTTTAAATATTCCTTTGTAACTCTAATGTTGTAAATGTATTTTTCAAGAGAAATGTCTTTGTACATGATAGTGCTAATTCAGTTGGAGTTGAGTTGTACACTTCTACTACGTCAATCGATTTTTTATTTTATTTTTGTTTTTTATCACCGGCGTTCACTTTAGAGAATTTAAATTTTGACATCCTGACTGTTGTTTACATTCCTCTTGAAACTTTTTTTTTTTTTAAATTCTTAGATTTTTGGTAGGTGTTTGGCTAATATTGGGAATGAAATGTCTGCCCCAGGTATGTCATGTCCAAAGGCCAAAGAAATAAAAACTACATTACCTGATTAATCAAAGTAATCACCGTCTGCAGCCACACACTGTTGTCATCGCTCAGCCAATCGTTAGATCCAGGGCGAAAGAAGTCTGGAGTCTGCCACACGAAGAAATCCTCAACTGCATGTTGCACCGCCTGATCATCAGGGAAGACCTTCACTGCCAAGAAGTGATCGAGATGCCGAAAGAGGTGTTAGTCAGTGGGAGAGAGATCGGGGAAATGCGGTGGGTGGGGAAAGGTTTCATACTGCAACTCATGGAGAGCCTGCGCCATTCTTTGTGCTACGTGTGGGCGGGCATTTTCATGCAAAGTGTGGACTCTATGTCTGTTGGCAATTGCTGGATGCTTGCGGGCAAGATTTTGGTGCATTTCATGACGTTCAGCACTAACGATTGGCAGTGATGGTTTCACCTCTCCTGAGAAAGACATGATTGATCACACACACACACCATAGGATACCATACCAACACCATCTCTTTCCATGGGTGGACAGGTGGTTTAGGACACCGTCCTGGACGTTTATCACGATCCAACCATTGTTCTGACTACTTACGATTGTCGTAGCAAATCTGTTTTTCATTTAAAGTGACAATCCGATTCCCCCGCCCCAGACGGTGATTCTTGGCCGATGTCAGCTCATGTGGCTCCCTTGAGTCCAACCTTTTCACCTCATCGATCGCATAGAGCCGGCGACTGACATTATATACCTAACTCGTCTGCAGTGGCGCACACACTTTTCCGAGGGTCCGCTTGCTAAGCAGCTCATCCGAAGATGATGATGGTTGATGTTCACGGGGATAATTTTAATGTGTCATCGGAACGAAATTTGACAAACCAACGGCGAGTGGTGCGTTAGTTCCCCATTCCTGACTCAAATGCACTGTTCATTTTCTTTTCTCGGCTTTCTGTGCAGAGTGCCCCAGTTTGAATTCACAAAGAAAAATCACCTGCGATTGTGTGTTCTCCGTGCTGTTGTTTCATAGGACCCTGTTCAACAACACACTGCCTCCTGACTGGGTACCCCAGCCTGTTTGCTGGACGTATACAGAGGTTGTGATGTTAGACGCGTGACCTCAGTCGATCCCTGTGTTGTGTTTCTGAGCTGCGTTTCCCACCAGGCGTCAAAGCGGTCATTTCACTCATACCAACCTAATAGATACGCTGGAAATAATAGGGCGCATTGGTATTTATACTTTATGAACCTTGGGAAGCCCATGAGTAACTTGATCCGGAAGTATCAACTTCCGTTTATCAGTATTCTTAAGGAAAAAATAGTTGGTATAACCTATTTTATTTGTTTTTGAGTATAATTAAGCCTATTGTCGGGCACTTCTTCGTAGTTGGAAGAGGAAAGATTATTCTTAACGTGATCAGTGTAAGGTTCCCCCGAGACAAGAATGATCATCCTCCCTTTATCACTCCTGTTGCACCAACTCAAATTTGTTTGAAGCCATTTGTTAAATTCTTTTAAAAGATTGCGACGATATTTTAGTTTCTTCAGCGACAAAAAACATCATTGTCTGAAAGACTCAGTAACCGGAGTTTCTAATGGGCTAATGGTAAACTTCCTACTTCCTCTAAACAATACGTGAAACTTTTGGAGTAGGTTATACTGTGTGAAGTTGATTACGACATACCTTTTTCTGTATTTTCCTTGTTGCGTATAGGAGGGTCAGTGGTCCAGAATCCTCCTAAATTCGCAATCTTTTTTTAACTGGGAGCAAATTTTGATTGATTGTCTTTAAAATCTGTCAGCGTATGTGGAAAGGTACCGTATGTATCCCACAAATCAGGTTGAACCCTTGTAGAGAGGTCCGTGTGTAGTTGGTAAGAACTATTGTGTAATTGATCCAATAGACGGCGTTTTGAATTTAGAAGATTCCAAAATATGTAAGTAACGGTGAAGTTCAAAACCTTACACAATTCACACTTTTAAAATAACCACATATACATAAATACTTCCCACCATTTGTGCATCCCTGCAGTTCCGCCCCGCTCGTATCGTTTCATTCAAAGGCTTACACTTATAGAACACTTCACAGAAATACAAAATTTCAATCTTATTCCACTATTCGAAGTTCGTTCCTAAAACACCTCAATTCTTGACATTTGTTATATCTTCTTTCACGACCTCTGCCTCCCTTCCTTCTGAAACGAACGCCTTATTTCAGATATTGTGTGTGTGTGTGACACAGTTCATCCCTTCCGTACTTCATATGTTTTTACCCAGGAGTTGATATTGAGCTTCAGAGGTATTAGAAAACCATCGTGCGGGGACGTGCATTAATTGAAGCCAACGTTATTTTCGAGATTGAAAAACAGATGCTCTAGTAAATCACCGGAACGTAATACTCACTTTTAAGACATTGGTTTCACTCATGGTATTCATAATATTTCTTCTTTTCGTATTACTTTCAATAATGGAGACTAAACGGGGTAGATAAAATATGTCACCATATTTCCATCGATCTTACGAATCTTCTTCACGGCGACTCCTGTGGTCTAGTGGCTTCAGTCCAAACTTTGGAACGGTATTTGGAAGCAAAGCAAGTTTGAGTCTTGTTGGCGCCCATCCTGATTGAAGTTTTCCTCAGGTTTCACCAGGCAAATACTGGAATGGTATCTAAACGCTTCTTTTCCTCTCCTTGCCTCCCGGAAGAGTGCTTGCTGAAGGACGTCTTCTCTCAAACAAGTAACAGACTTGGTCATATTGACTTGTTGTTTATTTCAGAAAATAAATAAGAAAGTCATATGTAAAACTATTTTTAAAACTTCCATGGTAGAAGTTGAAAAAATACTAATAGTTGACTGAGTTCAATTCTTCAACCTTTTCGTGATTATTACAAAATTAATAATGAAGAAGGCATTTAACGAAGCTATTCTCTGTTATTTCTGGTAAACATGAAACAGAAGTAAGATGTCGTAACGAATTATATTTCTCTGTACTATCGGTAATCTAAACGTTTTCCCAACAATAAGGAAGTGTCAATTTCCGACTGATGTATTTCCCTTCCTTTAAAATTCTTGACAGATCTCCACTTGCGAGAGGGCCGCGGGGGGCTCAGTTGGTAGACCGCTCACCTCTGGTGCTAGGGGTCATCGGTTCGATCCCTGCTCATGGGGTGAATTTTGTGGTGGACAAACACCATGCGTGGGGTTTCTCGGAGTTCTCCCGTTTCCTCCTACTTTCTTCATTCTCCCAAGTCATTCCATCATCATCCATCCAACCTGAGCGAAAGTTGCCTAAAAAACTTAATACTTTAAAAAAAAAACGTGGACACGTTGATAAATTTAGTAAAAAGTCAGAATATTTCGTTTGCTCTAAACAAACTTCCTTAGGTGATTAAAAGACAAAATACATGAAGTTAGTATCTCTAAAGATACTCCGTTCCATTGTTGCTCTTACAAATTCAAGCCTAGAGAGTTCAAACTTCAAAGATGAAAGTTCATAACCATTTGAAAAGTTCTATCCGTGCCGATTTTTTCTTTTATGTTCATTGTTGAAATTGCTAGAGTATTGTTGTGAGTAACCAAACCTATAACAATGAAGTGCTTTCAACAATGAACAAAAAAGAAAATTAAAAATCGGCACGGATAGAACTCTTGAAATGGTTATGAACTTTCTTCTCTGAAAGGTTGAACTTTCTGGCCTTGAATTTGTAGGTGCTACAATGCAGTTTCATACAACGAAATATACATTAGAGACACACAGAGATAGTACTGTCACCTAGATTTGGGGATCGTTGCTTTACATTAGCTTTAAAACAACCACTGCTAGAAGTCACTGAAAGCTTAAATAATAACTTTGCCTGAACGGAATCCTAGGGAGGGTCACATTCATGTCATATTGTGATTTTATGTCTATTTTGTATTTTAATTTGTATTAACGATATTGCTTAATGTACTTGCAGGTGTGGGGTGTCAAGTACAATCCAGACAGCAACAAGATAGTCTCTGTGTCTGAAGATAGGTCAATAAATATTTATGATTGCCCGATATAAGAAAGCTAAGGTGTGTGGTGCGCGTTTGTGTGTGTGTGAAATGTGTTGAGAGTGTTTGTATATATTTAAGAGGACCAAGACTTGTGTCATAAAGCATGGCAAATTCCGATTTACTTTTAAAAATGAAGTAATTATGCAGCGAGTGTTTATAAAGCAATCGAGCAAAGACGGTTGTTCTGTACAGATGATGGAATCTGCTTGGCGTACAGTGTTGTAACAACTTGAACTTCAGAAAATTGCACAGTGTTTAATGCAATTGATGGTAGGCTTTAAGTTTTTGTTACTGAGAGAGATTATGAATAAAGGAATTACAACACTTATGCAAATAATGTAACTTTTTTTTAATTATTATTATTACCTATTGATGTAAGTCTAAGTCATATTTTAAAATATCTGAACAGTCACCCTGTTAGGAACAGCGCTAAAGAAAAGCGGAGAAAAGCATAAGCGTGATTTATATGTACATCCATATGTATGCTAATTACAAACAAATGAAAAACTTTATGTATGTTTCATGGTAATTAGATAAATATTACATAGCAGGTCTAAGCTGATTGGGTGGTTCAGTCAGTTGTAGGCGATTTTTGCCAAACGCGACGCTGTTGTCGCATAGCAACGCATCGTAGCCGTTTACACTGCGCGTATGCTGAAGAGGTTTGAAAAATTGCAGTCCGCTTTGCTAACAGAAAGAACCTAATTTTAAAACTATTTATTTTTCAATACTTATAGAAAAGTACGAGATCCCTTTAATGCCCAAAGTCTGGTGGAATATTAAACAAAAATAATAATAATAATAATAATAAGTGTCCGAACTAAGTTACATTAATATTATTTAATACATTTAACAAAATGTTGCTGAAAAATATTTATTAGTTGCGTTGTGACATATCTGTAACAGAGGCATTTACATTCAAAAATTGTAGTGTTTCCTCCATGAGAGGTTCTTATAAATCATTATTTTCTGAATTGACTAAAGTTTGAAAGTATCCATGATATAATTAATTATGGGTAATAAATGTTTCAGTGATATAAATTATTTGTTTTTGCCCAGTAAAAATCAAAATAAAGCTCTTATATCCGTGTAGCACCTGCATGAGTTTCTTTCGAACTCACTACATAAAGGCACCGAGCAACCGTAGTTCAGTTGGTAAAGCTTTGCTTTCGCGTTCAGGAAGTCCTAGGTGCAATATCAGAGGCCGATCATCCTGACTAAAGTTTTTCCAAGAGTTTTCCTCAATCACACCAGGTGAATGCTGTGATGATACCTGAAGTAAATATGAAAATCTAAGTAAATAAGGAACTTTCTCTGTGTTAGTGTTTCTAGTTCGTAACCTCTCGACTTGCTGTACATACAGGCTACATAATATCTTAATGCCCTGTGTTACACATTTGTAACACACAATTTCCAAAGGAAATTAACTGATATTCAATATACCACATTTCTAAGTATTAAAACTGCAGATATAACGTATATCTTCAAAAGCCTACGTAAAAATTGTAGCATAAGTTCCCTTAGACATGACGACTGCCTTGTAAAAACACGTGATTGTTAAATGCCTCTAAAAAAGAATGATTCATATTTCCTCCAAAAAGTACGAGATTGCGTTGAAAGAAGTCGTTCAAATCTGTAACAGCAGGCATTAAAAGCAAAACTCTACATTTCAAGTAATAGCGTTATATCCTCATGTTGCATATATGTAACGGAGGGCTCCAGAGGGATATAGTAAAAATATTTCAGATTTTCGCTACTTTTCTCTTAGCGATCTTTATTTCTACCACAGGACAAGTAGCACATTCATGTACCTCATCAACTCTCCACTGAGTACAGTCTACACAAAAGCCTGTTACGGATCTTAGTATCGAATCCGCGCACATGAAAGGGGAACAATGATTGCGAAAACAAATTCGGCAGTCACTGCTTTCTCGAGTTGATGCGTTTTATTAAGCATTTTAGTTATAACTTGAGTCATTGACCGCCACTTTGTAGTTCCTAATCCTCGCAGCATAGCTCTATTGTCAAAGGAATCGCATGACCTACTGTTACATCGTCTGTTATGAATTAATTACTCGATTAAATTAAATTAAAACTCTGTGTTATTTACCGCTTATGCCAAGAGTTTTCGTGCATTTATTTCCAACAAAAAACAGATACGCATATCCCCTTTATGGTGTTCGGTAGAGCAGAGCAGAATACGTACCACAGAATAGTGAGGAAATTGAGTAATTCACAATATTGGCACTTACGCCCTTTTCACTTTCCATCAATCGAACTATCAAACTCTCTTTCCTGTGATAAACTAGGCTAAGTACAGGAAGGGAAAATGTACTGTGTTTGGAGAAGGAAAGAAAGTAATAACCATCTGCAATATAATTGAAGAAAGTATGACATCGTGTAACATGAAGAAAGAAGGAACACCAAGGAATAAACGTTTCGGGGCAGTTCTTAGGAAAATGGAACACTCGATGCAAAAGACTTAGATACAAGGAAACCGTTGAAGGTAATAGTTATAAGATACTTTCTTCCCAAAATAAAGTAAGATATTTCTACAGGTATCAATAACCAAAGGCAAGGAAGGACTGTATAGTGAAAAAGAAAAATTTACTAAGTTTACATTATCGTTTTTTTTTTGTTTTTTTTAAGAAGTTACACGTTCATACTCATTTACTCCCATCCCACCTTTCCTTACCACCAGAAAGGATTGATAAAATACCTAAACAAAGGTACTGTCAAAGAGGGAATAAGCAGAATGGATATTGAAGACAGAACAACTCAACGTAAGCACATCAGGGGGTCTACCAACCTGGAATACTCAGGGAATTTTATAAATCTAGAAAAGTCAGGGAAATTGTAATTTATGAGAGAAACTCAGGGAAATTTATGAAGTGGAACTGTCCACAGTTTGTAAGAGCACTGCACCGGCAAGGCGGAGGTCGTGGGTTCAATTCCCACTGCTTACTGGAACGTGTTAAAATTCTCTATTTTAAAGATTTTTTTGGTCACTTTTGAAATACCAATGATGTACAAGATTCTTGGATTGGGTGGTGGTGGGATTAAAATATATCATTGTGTATTATTTACATGTTTCACTATACTAAGAACTCAGGAAATTTGAAAAAAAAAATATATTTGAAATCCTGGAGGGAATTTCAAGTCACAAAATTAGTAGACACCATGGCACATACAGAATAATTTGTGTACATCGATACAATATTACAAACATAACCAGGGATAATATTGATGATGTTTCTGATGATCACATGAAAAGTTAATAAAAAGAGTAAGAGCTGAAAATTTTCGATTTTTTATTAAGTACATTTTCCTGTGTGATCGTTGAAGAATATTTCCTATAAATTTGAGAGGTCTGTAGCAATGGGAACCTCTTCAAATTGTGCTTTGTATCAATACGCTTGTTAATTTTTTTTATCGTCATTTTTCAAAGCATAAATGCTTTTTCAATATTTTCTGGACATTTTCAGTTGAAGTTGCTTACGCAATGTTTCATATTAGAGTTGTACATTATTCTGCCAGGAGGCAGTAGTGTTTTTTTAGTCGATGTCATATTGTTGGCGCGCTTTTAATTGGTGCCATTATTATTGGTGTCTTACGAAGAACGTTGAGCAGTAGTCATTGTTCTTGTGCGCTGGAATTTACAAATTAATTTTCACTGTGTGAAATATGAGCAGGAAGGAACAAGTGTGTTTATAAAGACTGAAAGTAGTGTGGCAACCAATACACTTCAACTTTAGCAACAGGTGCCTGCCGAGCGGTCTGCGACGGTAGGCCATCGGCTCGAAGGTCCCGGGTTCGACTCCCGGCAGGGGTATGGGTGTGGATTTTAATAGCTAAAGGCGAATCGTGACGGGCCGAAGTCCAAAGTTACTAGACTGGTCCATATAAAAATAAAGGTTTTTAGCAACAGGAACTGATCCTAAAGTGAAAAAGCTGAAAGTGAAATTTAATTGGAATGTTTTCTCTGCTTCCAAATCAAAGATTGCTGCAGAAACTGTCAATTACTTTGACTCAAATGAGAACATTACTTGTGGATTCGGACGTGTTATTGGTGTCCCCGGTAGGTGAGTGGTAACGCTCGCTGCCTTGTAATAATGGGATCCCTAGTTCGATTCCCAGTAGGTACACAATTGTTGAGCCCACGTTAAACTGTAGGTCCCGTCCTTAGAAGTTTACCAGCTCGTTTAGGACGTTAATAACAATTCAATCTAACGTGTTATTGACGTACAATTTCTATCAGAAACTTTGTCAAGCTTGTTCCTGCTCATCTTGTAGTCCAAAGGAAAATTTGTAGATAATTAATAGTACAGAGAATTGTGGAATTGCTTGTTCTTTGGCTATACACTGGACTGCCTGTAATAGTAGTGTCGATCGTATTTCGAATCTGTAGTTCGATTTGGCTAAAGGGTGCGTTGTATTGGTAAAGGAAGGAAGGCTGATCTGATATTATGCTCGATCATGAATATGCCTCCTCCTTCCAGGCAGTTTGACAGAACAAATAAATTCAAGACGTTGCAGAAGACATTAAAGAAGGTTCTTTGCCTGGTGCAGTTAAGGGTGCAATGAAACCAACGTTTAGAGCACTTGCCGATCGGAAGCTTCTAGAAAATTTCCTGCGTGGTAAAACTCAAAATTCGAATGAGTTTCAACTCTTTTTTTTGGGGGGGGGGGGAGGAGTGTTGCCCCAAAACAGCATTCGCTCGTTACGAAGTTCTTCTGATTTCAATGTGTGGTGCTCTGTTGTGTTTCTGCGTCAAGAATTAATGTTCTTAGACAAAATGGGAATTAGGCCAGAGAAATACACGGCGGAAATAACAAAGGATGTGGACAATCAGCGAATAATAAAATCGCAGATACTCATTCAGAAGTTATCAAAAAGGATTAAAAAGAAAAAAACAACTCAAAAGAATACAAGAGAGGATGCAGAAGACAGCACTTAGGGATAAGGAGTGTTTTGAAGACTTGCAGGAATTCTTAGTCTGAGTCGTTCTTGTGAACTTTTAATTGTTAATTTCTCAAAATTACATTTTTTTAAAAATATATATGTATCTATTTAGAAAGGCTGTTACTGGAATCCTCATGAAACTTTGTACACAGATTCAGGGTATTTAATCTTATGTTTTGAACAGAATTTGTTTTATTTCTTTTGTAATTTTCGGTACTAGTAAATAAAGAACCTATTAGAATGTTAAAAAACAGCTATGTAAAATGTAATAATTTTATGGAAAAAGAAATACAAGAAAACACTTCACAGTAATCACACAGTTATGTAGAAGAAATGGTACAAATATCAATAATAAACTTTGAGAAGTTTCTTTAA
>JAGDQP010043374.1:1287-16239 GCA_022664845.1 Lepisma saccharinum | reverse complement strand
AGTATGCTCATATCTTGAAATAACTATATAAAGATACATAAATATTTATCTAAGACAATCATTTTTAAATACTCCCTATTTAGCCATAGGAACTTTACTTCTTCCGTCGATGCTACAATTTCGAACCACAGTCTTCCATGCAATAAAGACAAGCGTTAGATCTTACCTCTCTTTGCAATGTTCCATCCAAAGCAAACAAGGCGGCAAAGGGGATATGCAGACAACTACCAGTTGTGACAACACCGACACATACTTGTCAATTACGCAGTAACAACTAAACATCCTTCTGCAAACAATATATCATCCTCTCTTTTCCCCCACAACTCAAAATCACAGACTACCGGGTGCGCAGACATTCTCCAATACCCCATCCCGATGTCGAAAAGGGTCTACGTTTTAATAACAGTACAGTACTTTAAAGGACATAGGCGAAGTATTTAATGTGGGAAAGTGTAAGAACCGTCAAGTTAATGGTCACAGATGGCGGATTTCCGGGGAGAATTCTACAATCATCTACTGCATTTTGATTAATTACATGGATTTATTGATTTAAGGGGAAGAGGGAGGAAGGACAGATGGCTTTATGCTTTAAAACGGAAAAAGAAAGAGTGAGAAAATTCTTTGCTACATATGTTCCCTTTAGTTTGTTTTCAGACGGCTTATATACAGAAAACGTAAGGAAACCACTGTCTGGTGTACTTGATTTTAGGATGGAGGCACATAAGTTCGAGTCCGACTGCGGGTCGTCTTGACGTAGGTTTTCCAGCATCCTGGTCGATAATTTCTGCCAAATTTAATCTAATGTCATATGATTAATGTTAGAAACAATATAAAGACAATTCTTTAATTATACCATAAATGGATGGGTAAAGAATAAAAATCAAAGGCAGCTAGGTTTGAGTCTTGCTGCCGGTCATTTTAATTGAGATTTCCAGGTCTCTAACGTATAACGTGTTCATCTTCTACTAAATGCAATGTAATCTAATGAATATAAAGGTAATTATTTACTGAACTCGTAAAACAATGAAAATATAAGGTTCAATGTGTTAATATGCACACTATATGACCAAAAAATTTGGTACCATGTTCAGCATTGGTTGTTTAATGTATTATTACCATTGTCCCACTGCATATGTCGCGAATATTATAATTTCAAGGTACTGAGTCAATAAAAAAATCGTTTTAATAAAAGTATCATGTAACGTAGGCGATAAGCGTGGACATGAAAACTCACCGTAAGCCAATCGGTTAACGCACGCAACGCACGCAGAAATCGAACGCATGGAAATCCGGGCTTAGAAAATCATAAGGATTGCATGATTAAGACTACTGAACCTGACCTTGCCTAACCTATTCTAACCCAGAGTGACTAAAATGTAAGAAAACTATTATTAATAATAAATGTGAGCACATCGTGATACATTTTGACAAAATTGAAACTGAAGCACAGGAATAATACTTGGAAGGGATTCACAGAATCCGTGGTAAGTGAAAAATTTAAGGCAAATTCCACGACTCCCTTAAGTTTATAAAGTATATTCGACTTCACAGAAGTCAGAGACGCCAAAGTTACCGAAACCTATTGTGCGAATTAACAGGAAGTTGAGGGGGAATTTCACCCTGGGAGCCTGCATGTGGGAACACGTATAATACATATTATTCATTTTATCACGCTATTTTGATATCTTCAACATATCGTCCCCTCTTTCAAAATAAATTAATTTACACAACGTGACAACCTTAAAGAGTTTTTACAGGTTTTGTCATCAATAAACACCGGGATGATACTATCAATTTAGGGCCTGGCCGCATTCTTCCTGTACCGAACGTCCGTGGCTTAGCGGCACGCCTCGGGCATGAAAATTATTTCTAAGAACATCAGTTTTTACAAGTTAAAAACGTATATCAAATTTGAAAAATAGAGCCAGCTTTGAGTGAATAAAGTTCAAAAAAAGTCTAGAGCGTTGGCTCAGCATTCGGAAAGTTCTGGGATCGGTTTGAGGAAGAGACTATTCTAACAGAGGTTTCCCAAGATTTTTTCTTAACCATACCAGGCAAACGCTGTGATGTTGGCTATAAAATAGGCTCTATCCGTCTACCTTCCCGAAAGCTTTCCCGTTCCCTATCCCGACTTGATCCTCAGATGCCTAAAGGGCTTAAAGTTGTTTTTAAAAGATCCTTCCAACATCCTTTAACAACCCCGCTTAAACGACATAAATGAATTCACACGTGCACACAAATCATATAGAGTCATCGGGGGTGAAATTTCCACTTCCTTATATTTTTCTTATTTATGACTATGAATGGAAATTTACAGGAAAAAAGAGCACAACAACTGTGAGGTAGGTACATCTTTCAGTATTTCTGCCTGGACCCTAGATTATATAGTATTATATACTGTAGGAGATACACTGATTTTTGTAAAGTAGGAGCAATATAAGCATAGTACCCAACGATCGGGTAAAAGGTCCACCGAAGAGGGGTAATATGCTCATGCACACCAACACTATACTAAACAAAGTGGAAGGTAATAACAATTGAAATTATGTTACGATAGAAGCTAGTCATAGTACAGGAAATTATATTATGATACACGTCACAAAAACTAGCCTATAAAGCATGGGGTTCATACTACTTCCTTACCACAGACAGGCTTGGAAAATACAGAATAGAAAATACTAGTGTTGCCAACGAGACGAGTTTTAGGTTTTCTCGTCTCAAAAATATCTTGTCCAGAGAGTGTCTCGTCTCGAAAACATGTATACTTTTCATTACGAGAGCTCTATCTCATCTCGTTTTCTATTGCCATTTTCTCTGTCTCTTCTCGTCTCGTGACAACGCTAAAAATACATATTAACTGAAAATACGAAATGAGAAAGCTTGTTTTGCTTCATTTTAATGGTGCGATGTAAGTTTATTTTGCACATCACAATACTAATAATATTATACAGCCTGAAAATAAAAACAAATATGAAGAAATGAGGAATATTACACTCGGTGAAAGAAATGAACTGAATTTACATGTTCCTCCTCTTCTAAGACAGGGACAATTACACAGCTTGAAAGCGTACTACCCTGTTTGCTAGAATGTTAATACGTAGGGTAAAACGCCCACTCCACCATAACCAATTTTTTAAAACTGTAAATTCCACGATACCGCAATCAAATATATTTCATTTTGCCATGTGCTGCGCGGACACCCCTTTGGTAACCATACTTTCCTGTTTATTTTTATTTTTTTTAGGTAATGTGTACAGAGGTTTGTAGTAGTCAAGAGTATAAGATACAGTATGTATCCGGTAACCATAAACTGCGATAAAAAATAAAGAAAACAATTTTTAATGCCAAGTTTTAAAAGGACACACGTGTTGAGTTAAAAGGAAACAAATCTTTTTTTTCTTCTCCCTGAAACTGACGTGTTGTTACGAAAGGAACCACATACATTTTCGTCCTCATACTTGTAGAACGTGAAGTGACCCTACGTTCAAAGGCAAGTGGTCTTGTCACGTGATTTGTTCTTTTGTTGATAACACTATTTTTTTTTGGCGTCAGTTTTAGCTGCAAGTCAAAACAATCAGCACTTTGTGAGTCGACTGAGACTGTTGTTTGTCTTCTTTTTTTTCTTGAAATGGTTTACTCTGACACACACTCCACTACGCAGCATTTTACACACACACACACAACCCCGTCTCCCACCACACACTCACAATCTAATCGTCTTTCTCACGCAACACTGAAATAATAGTTTAATACTCTTCTGCACTGTTTCACATAAAGTGACGTAGCAACACTGCTTTTAGAGATATCGACTTGAAACAACCTGAATCTGATTTGAAAGCTTTCAGCTATTTTTTGTGTCATAGCTGGTCGTTGTACAAAACAGGCGGGAGGAGGGAGGTCGGTTTTGAAAAAAATCAATTTTTTTTATTAAATTTTCGGGGACTCGCCCACCCTTTTTCCCCGTGTATAGCAGCAATTTAGACCACTCTCTTCTCCTATTAGATCCAGACCTTTGTGAAAAAATAATGTTCATTTCATGTCTGTAAGATTAAAAGGAGCGATGCTTTATAGGTTTCTTTCATAAAGTGCAAATTTTAACTTTTCCTGTTTAAATGCCCGGTACTGAGCTATTTATTTGCGAAATTTGCGTAAACTAAGGGTTAACCCCGACGTCTATTGGGCAAATCACCCCGATGTCAAACACAATAGTTTCAGTTCATTCAACTTCCAACACTGCATGGGTTGGCGTTTATCCGCTATTGCATCAGAACAACAGAAGCCTACTTTGTGCAACGCACATTCATTGGATTCGCTAATACAGCCGTGTAATCATTCTGTCTCCCTAAATTTGAAACCTTCAAAAAATATTACAGGTACAAATTATGTAGTTAGCACATTTAAATTAGCCTGCATGTCTTCATTTTCTTCACACAATCTCTTTTAGTGTCACCTTCGTCTTCCAGATAATTGCGCCTTCAATCGTATCACCGTTATCACCTCATATTGCCTTCCGTGTTTTTTTTTTCGTGGGTTGGCATTTTACCGCACTGGGCATTTCACCCCCACTTACTCTACTATAGATGTGAATATATTGGGTGTCAGGAATAGTAAGAAAACTCCCCGCTCATTCTTCATTGTCAATTCTTAGTGGTAGACCATTGTCGTTGGGAGGATAATATTAGAAGAGATCTTCAAGAAGTACGTGTTCGTGATGAAAACTGGCTTGATATTGCCCAGGATAGAATCCAATGGCGAACTTTGTTACTGCGGCGATGAACTTGCGAGTTCCATAAACCATAGAGTTAGTTAGACAATTGTCGCAGCATTCGGGTGGTCGTAGGTTCGATGTCAGCGGCCGACCATCCTGACTCAGATTTTCCCAGGGTTTTCCTCAGTCACACCAGGCAAATATCGGTATTGTACCTTCAACATAGGACCTAGTCGACACCTTCCCGAATCTTTTTTCGTTCCCTATCACGGCCTTAGCCTTGAAGGCCATAAATAAAATTCAAATTCATTGTCAATTCAAAGTGCGTAATGTTAATTATCGGACATATAGATTAAATTAGATTTTAATATCGTGGTAGAAAAAAACTCAAATAGAAGCAAAAGTGTTGTTATTTGAAAAATAATTTGAAATAAAGTTTAAAGAATCGAAAATTCTGTTCACCAGGGTTTTAACTCATGAACCCTTTTTTCAGTCTTTTAAATTGATTCATAAGGGTTTGAACTCGCGACCCCAGCCACGAGATGGTAGCACTGTAACCACCGAGATTTCTCTATTCCCATGATGAGAACACATTATTCATGGAAAACTATTGATGTTCTCCAGATCTTCTATATTTTCCATGTCAAAGCTTTTCTTTATATATTAAAAGAAAGAAACGAAAGTGTAAAGTTACATAACCGAACCTGACCTTACCTAACCTACCTTAACACATGGTCACTAATCTAGGATAATGTACTAAAAATGTATGAAATCAAATTTTAATAATAAATATGAGGAGATAGAAATATATTTTGAGATAAAAAGTACTCCCACAGCCTAAATTCGAACCCGGGTCCTTTCACTCAACAAGCCGACGCCTTAACCAATTACGCACATTTTTTCTCTTTTTGAAAAATGAAACGCAGCCTAACCGAATGTGCCGCCCAACGGATTCACTCTTTCATCTCTTTCCACTGATATTACCGATATTTCCTAACTACGGACAACACAGTTAAAATTACTTCGATGCTCCAGATGGGATTCAAACCCGCGATTCTTGAGACGACAGACCACCGCACGAGGCAGGTCGACCACCCGGATCAGCTACCCAACGTCGGAGCTTAAAAATGGAGATTTCGAAGTTGTATTTACACTACACATGTGTTACGTAAAAATGCTTCGTAATGTCATTCGCGTGTGCAGTGCTGCAGTCCCAGAATTTTCATAGGTTATACGCTAAGTTTATGAATCTTGAAACAGAGATCATGTTTTCATTATATATGGGGAAGGAATATGTTAATTTCTACAAAACAGGAGAGAACACAAAATACTTTAATTATATTCTAGTGAGACAATAACAACGAAATTATATGCATAATTCGTTCCATTGAGGGAATGAGAAACAAGATTGGTGCGACACTTGCACAACTACAAAGAATCTATATCAGTTCAAATTCAGTTACAATTCTTTATATCGAATTGTCTACTCTGAAGCCAAGGAATACAAGTGACATTAATGAATGAAAACGTTTAAGACAAGCTTTGAATGATAGAACCCGAAATATGTTAAGGTCAATGATTCTTTGCATAAAATATGAGTTTTGCGTCACATATATTTCGGGTTATATATAAAAGATTAGCTCTTATTTCTTTCTGTTCGTCATCTTTCACTTGTATTCCTTGGCTTCTAAAGTCTTATTTGTTCCACCCTTTATAAATATATTGAGTATGCTGGGACTTACTTCATATATCGAAAAGACAAACTACTACCTTGCTTTTGAAAACCCAAGTCAAATCTCATATTACTCAAGACCTGCACACAAAATATCTGCTCAAATTGACTGTATACATTGTGCACATTCCTACAAAAGTATTATTGTAGTGAAAAAATAACACTAATATACTTATCCACATCCTGTAGTTATATCCTTTTCCTCTTCTCAACTTTTTTCCGATCAAGTGTAACGAAACGTATTTGACCGTAGTAATCTCACCGGTACAGGCAAATTAATTAATTAAATAAAGGAATGAAACGAAAGTAAATAGTACACGCATCTTAGCAGAAGGTATACGCTAATGTGTAAGATTAATGAGAGAGTGTCTTAACTCGCTGACAGTATCGAGTAAAATGGCACATTTAACAACACATTTGTTATGGTCTGTGTAGCTAAGTCATCAGCGTGTGAGACTCTCATTATCAAGGTTCTTGGTTCGATTCCCTGCCTGGATTTCAAATAAATTTCTTCAAGGAATTGAGCACTGTATGTGATGATCGCGATTGCTACTGAAAGAGCTTTATCCCATAAAGGAAGAAAAATGGAAGACAGAGAGAGGGGGAAAGACGCAGATTGTGTATTCTGAAGTGATAACATTTTATTCATTTCTACGTCTTCCACTATTTTTATTTGCCTCATTCTTTCCTTTCTGATCTCTTTTTTCGCTCTTTCTCCGTCTTATTCCATGCTTTCTTGCTCTTTGTCTCTCTCAATCTCCCTTCCTCTCTCTCCCTCTGTGTGTATTTGAACAAGACAAGTTTTATTAAAATACAAGTTGACGATTCCTGCATGATGTCCATATTATTGTTTTCCTTTACGTTGAATTAATTCCTATCTCTTAGAACATAATGTGAATGTTATTTCTGCCTATCTATCTCGTGGTTCCCTAAATTATGCTGAAGTACTTAACTTTCTTGCTCCAAAAGGAAGAATATTCTGTCATGCCATTTTCTTGCGCATATTTGTACTGTCATGTTGGTTGTCTAACAAGCAGATGTACAGTGAAACAATAATACGTGGAGCAAGAAGCTTCTGTTTCTTATACATCCAAACTCCTTTTATTTTTGAAAGTGACTACCAATGCAGTGATTGGAGGGAGCTACGAAGAGAGAGACACGCAACTAGTTTGCAATCATTTACATGTTCTAGTACTTTCTCCAATCCTTGATAAGGCAACGGAAGTACCCTTTACATCATAAATCTGTATTGTAACCAATCATAAATCTGAATATTTGAAACATACTCCATTGGCCGAAATAAGAGTTCTAAATTTAGAAAAGAACTTCAGTAAATAATAATAAACATTATACCCACTAAAGTTATAAAAATTAAAATTACACACTCCAATAAAGAGATGAATAATACAATGTAACTTTAAATAGCGTTTATAAGAACAAAAGTTCTCGCTTAAATTTCGAAATGGAACCATCATTCAATACTGGCAAACCGTATAGTTATTGTGTAAAAGTCTTAAATGCCCTCTGTAGTGTAATGGAATAATGCGGGGAAATGAGTAGAATAGCCTCAGAGTAGAATCTGAGGTCGTCGATTCAAGTCCCCTCGTATTATCGTTCACTTTTTTATTTCGAATAAAACGGGTGAAAATGTGAAGTTTACAGAAATACTTTAAACTGAATTCAAATGGAAACTCAGATGGAAACAATACAACGCCCTTTCCCGCGTAGGCGAAGAACTCCTTGAACTAACACTGAGAAGGGTTTGTTCCGACAGCTCGATGGTTGCTTTGGTGGTCAGTGTGTCGGAAAGCAGATCCAGAGATCCCGTGATCGAATCTTGGCGGCTAGCTTTTTTAATGATCGAGTATTTGAAGTTCCAATGGTAAGATTCTCTAAATGTAAATCCACGTAAAGCCAAGTATTGGCTAGATGTCATGTGATGACAGTAAGTATCACGGCGAAACCGCCGCTTGCAAGCCCCCAGCGTGGCACGTTGGCTTACGAAATAAAAAATCCGGGTTCGATTGCCGGCGAGGGGCATTTTTTTTATTACCTAAAAATATATTTTTATAAGTTTAAATTTATTATTAACAATTGCTTTATTGCATTTTTGCAGATTATCTTAAATTAGTTTTCATGGGAACGTGGAGCTTAGCTATTCGCTTGGTGTTCAAGGGGGCCACGGTGCGTCCGAATGTTCGTAGTGTCCTCAAATCTTGCAACGTTAATTTAACTCATTTCCCGACTTTATGCAATGATTAAATTTTTCACAGCAACGTAAGTGAAGTGGCAATATAGCACTTCATTGTTACTTTCATTTATTTCTATTTATGTATATATTGTAAAAAGATATTTAATATTTTTATTACAGACTTCTTTACCCTACAATAAATACTAGCCTGCACCGCGGCTGGGTGTGGCTGGTTGCATAACATTCGAGGATTTAGGCCACAAAATTTCAGCTTGAAAAATGTATGGACACCGAAATAACCCAAAAATGAATAAAAAGGGATTTTCTAAACGGTGCATGTTAACCAGGAAAAGGTCATCAGTTGAGCGCTGATTAGAAATAAGACGCATGACCGGGCTTCTTACATAACACATCCACTGTAAATACAAGTTCGATTCAAGAAACCTCGTTTGTCAGGTTGCCATCGTGCACGACAGGTGAAGACGTCGGCTTCTTGAGTTGAAGGTCCAGGTTTGAATCTCCCCGGGACAAAACTTTTTCTTATTTTTTCTTTAAAAAATATTTTATACGTTCATATGTATCATTTAATAATTGCTAGGATAGCTGATTCCAACGGAACGCTAAGATGTATCTGGATGAACACCAAGCGAGGAAGCTGGGAGCCGCTGGGAGACGCAGCCCCCGGTTAGCTGTGGGCATACGCAAAAATGTTGTTAACATGCTATTCCACCTGTCAGTTTTCTATTTGGTACACATAAAATTCATTTTACCCTTATCCCAATCCCTGTGCTGTTCATTTGCACGGTTGAGAGAGTCGTAATAAAAAACTTTTTTAAGGACATCCCTTTCTTAAACAATTCGTACTAAAAGGTAACAAAAAATAAATTTGTTCATGCATGATTAAAAAGAAAAGCATGTAGCACGCTCTCATATACAGCCACTTTATAAATTCTTCAATTTGCGCGCCCCGTGACATACTTTTCTTTATAATCATTCATGAATTTTAGTACGAATTGTTTATGAAAAGGATGTATTTTAAAAGTTTTTTATTACAACTCTCTCGACCCTGCAAATGAACAGCACAGGGATTGGGATAAGATAAAGATAATGTGTAACAAATAGAAAATTGGCATGTGGAATAGCATGTTAACAACATTTTTGCGTATGCTCACAGCTAACCGGGGGCTGCGTCTCGTAGCGGCTCCGGCACCCACCTCCCTTCGGACACACTGTGTCCCCCCACTTGCATACCTGACTCGGTGTGCATCCAGATACATCCTAGCTTTCAGTAGCAATCAGTTATTTATACACAGCCTAGCAATTATTATATAATACACATGAATAATTTGCACCGTTGAGAAAGTCCTTTTTTATTCATTTTTTTCAGGTGATTTCGGTGTTCATACTTTTCTCAAGCCGATATTTTGTTGCCCAAATGCCAAAGTGTTATGCGGCCAGCCAAACGCAGCCCCGGCGCAAGCTAGTATTCATTTTAGGATAAAGAAGTCTGTAATAAAAATATTAAAACATGATTTTACATTATATACAAATATAGAAATATATGAAAGTAACAATAGAATGTTGTATTGTGACCCGACTTACGTCGCTGTGCATAACGTCGGGAAATTAGTTTAATTAACGTTGCAAGATTTGAGGACACCACAAACCATTGTGAGCTAACGATACGAATGTAACACACCGAATGTAAAAATCCTTTTTTTTTTTATTTTTAGGCTATGTTCTACTACCTTAAATAATATAAAAGTTTCATGGTTATGTAACCACTGAACATACATAACATATGTTTGTTATGAACTAACTTTTGTCTTGTTTTTTTAAATTCAGTTTTCAAATTTTCTAACCTCTATCAAAATTTTAATTTTGCACCAACAAATCTAAACAAACTACCATCCTGTAGAGTTTGAAAAATCTTCAATTTAAAAAACTGGTCATCGTAGATGCAAATCCGACCGATATATCGCTAAACTCCCAAAAAACGCTCTTTAATTTATTATCAGGTTAGGCTAGCATCTTTTGGGTTGAAATTTGTTGGAGAGCCATCAGTTTTTGTACTGGTTATGGTAGTGTCATTTATCAGGATTCGTTCCAAGGCAGTTTGCACCTTCTTACCCTGCTAGGCACTTTATTATTATTTTTTTTTCGTTGATTATCTAAAAATAGTGATCATGGTCAGGTCCAGTTACGTAATTTTACACTTGTTTAAAAATACATTTCTATCTGTTTTTGCGAATCTGACCTTACCTAACCTCCGCTACCCCATGGTAACTGCCAATGAAAGAAACCGATTATTAAAAACAAATATGAACTGATAAAAATGTATTTTGAAGAAAGAAACGAAAGTATAAAAATACAAAACCGAACCTGACCTTACCCAACCTACCCTAACCCATGGTCACTAATTTAAGATAATCTATGAAAAATGCAAGGAAACAACTGCTAATAATAAATTTGAACTTATAAAAATATATTTTTAGGAAATAAAAAGAAAAATATTGGCCCCCGCCGGGAATGGAACCCGGATTTTTTATTTCGTAAGCCAACGTCCTACCAAGGTGCCACGCTGGAAGCTGGCCACTGGTGGTCTCGCCGTGATACTGATTCGTGATAATAAAGAGGTAGTTTGTTGTAGTATACAGTAGAGCTTTCAGCTAGAGAATGACGTTTGTCCACGTATAGTGGTGTTTCGAACCCCATTGCAATGGCATTGAAATAGTGCGCGTTTTGGATTATAAAATGCGTTATGCTTCCACAACTGGTTTTATCGAGATTCTTTCGTTTTCGCCCACTTTCTTAATTCCACCAATTCATCTCATTATCATCTATCCGACCTGACCCAAAGCTTCATAAAGGCCTTAAAAATAGAAAAAAGATAAAAACTAGACATCAGTAAAGCCACAAAAACAAATCCTCGTTTGCTTTGACTGTTTTGCTGAAGACTTCTATTCTCAAATCAGCTTGTCAGGAAAACCTACGACTAGATACCCGAATCAATGTCTAAAATGCTACCTTGCGTCATCCCAGGATCATTAAGACCGTCAAATCCCTCTCTGACAAGTTCAGCAGGGTTTGCTGAAGTAAGTTCTGAGTTAATTCAAAGATACGAACGAGATGACATAGTATGGATGATGGCAAGCTTGCAATCTCTCCGATCGCACGCTGATGATGATTTTGAAGATTCAGAAGAACTATATAAAAAGTCTTCTGTAAGTAGTACAGCAAACTCAGAATCTCCTGTGGCGCCGACATGGCTTACAATTCGATTCTTAATAAGACCATGCCCAAAACGAGAGTTTGTCGACTACCTCTGATTGATAGCAATCCGACCAATGTTTCAACTCAGCTTACGTTTATGAAAAGACTTGAAGATGTTTCAACGTCAGTTATGGGACAAAGTTTAAAGACAATTGTTACACTTGATGTTGGTTTGTACAGACCTACTTTGAAACTATCGATGACGAAAAAACAAGAATCAAAGAAATGGATCTTACGACCCGGCGAGCTTCATGTACTAATGGCTATGCTACGAAGTATCTATTCTTTTGTGGATGGAACTGGACTTGAGACATTTTTTAATGAACTTTACGATGAGAACGTACTTTCTAAGATTATTGCAGGTAAACATGTGAGGAGGGCTGTGGATGCTCACATAACACTGATAACGGTTCTTTTCAAATTTTTCTCTTATATGTTTTTCGAAACGCATGTGGAAAGTAAAGCAGGGATTGAACAGGAAATGAATAACATCATAAGAGGTTTGTAGCTTTCGAATAACGAACTAGTGAAGAAAAGTCACGAAAAGATGGCACAAATATTGGCTCGTCTTCATATTCTTTCGAAGATGAGAGAGTCGCATGACAGTCCGACATTCAAGGTTACGTGGCAATACATGGAAATGGTGAATCTTATGATTCTCCACACGATCTGTGAGAACTGGTAATTGGTTGCTTAACCTTGAGGTATTAGAAGAATTTGTGAAGTGTTTCTTCGCTCTTGACCTGACCAACTATTCAAGCATGATATCTTGGTACTTGACCGAAACGAAGCAGGTAAAATTGAAGCATCCAGATGTGTGGGTTGAATTCTTAAAGGAAATTGGGTAGTTAATAAATCAGCCATACAATTTTGTGCTTTAGGATCCGACGAAGCACTTGAACACGAAAACAGGAGCATGAAAGTTTTGGGAGGCATCAAATATAACTCAGAAGAAAAACGCATTGACAAGATTTTTCTTGATTGCTCCTGAACTAGATAGAGTATCTGATAATGCTAAAACTATGCTCGGGATTTAAAGTAACCATAAAAAGAGCATCCAGCTTTCAGTTTCAAGATCGAAAAGACAACAGAATGATCTGAGACGAGTGTGTACAGCAGTGTGCAATTCCACTAATCCTGTGACGTACGATGTCAATGAACTCATAAATGCTCATACAAAGGCAGTTTTCAATAAATGTATTGAGAACGATTGTTGTGGAATGACTGAAAAAGGACTTAAATCATTCAAGCATTTCAAAGAGGATCGTATCGAGCACCAATGAACAAATCTTTGGGACAGCGTAAGAAAAAGCGAATCTGAAGCTTTGTAAGTACGCACGGAAACAGTGAAGACAAGGGTGTCTGATACCATCTTACAGCTTAAAGCTGATCGTTCCTTGTTTACAAGAATGATTATTGCTTCCATATCCCGGACAGACATTGATCTAGAGGGTGCCCTTAGCACGTACGAATTTTTACCAGTTCCACTTTCACTATTTCACCTGAATGGATCCATGATTCTGCCCCAAAATGAGAGTGTTCTTATGAAAATTTTAGAGAATGTCGGCAAACCTACAGAATAGGATGGGAAACCTGTAGATGAGTTGCTGTTCCAGGAAGATGAGAATATCAGTTCAGAAAGTTGGAGAGAGAAAAATCGGAAGTGGAAGATGATGAAAGAATAGAACTGGAAGAAATCGATTCAACAACACCCGTACTTACTAGCACTGAAGCATCAATTACACACAAATCAGATGCTTCTTACTATTCTGCTATTCTGGATGGCATGGCGGAATTCCAAATGTTGAAAAGCCAGCGCATATTAACACATTTATCGATTTGTCTACAGAATTCTGCAAAAGAATAGAGTCAACAATCTTGAAATACGATGAAACTCACCTTGTTTTTGATACGTATGGAAATAAGTCATTAAAAATGTCAATGTGGAAGAAAAGAGCAAGAGACTACCCAACAATCGAATACAAGATATCTGACTCTGCCAATATAAAAATGTCACTATGAGAAATCTTCTGTCCCCTCCAAAAACCAAAGATGCATTCACAGCTTATCTTTCAGAAAAAATCTCCTTCATGCAAGCAAGTTGGGAAAACGCTTAGTTGCCAGCTGGAGGACAGAACCAAAATCTTCAGAAGGGGAGGACATCAGTGAGTTAAAGAGTACTCATGAAGAAGCAGATGCAAAAATAATATTTCACAGTCTTTATGCAGCGTCACAAGGGGCACAGACCATCCACATAATGTCCCAAGATACTGATGTCCTTGTTCTGTCTGTGTGGTGGTCTAGACACTTACCTACCAATACGAAGTTTGTCACAGGAGTTGGAGCTAATAAGAGGATGATAGATGTTGTAATGGGATGTGTTCATTCGGCCAGTATGTTTACTTGACTGCAATGTAAACAAACCACAGGCAACAAACATTACATAATGCTGAATAAGTGTCCACAAGAGGCAGACGACACCAACACCAAGCGGTAAGACTTGGAAACACTAAAAATATGCACACAAAAAAGGATATAAAAGCCAGTCGATTACCTTAGAAGTTATCACTTCTTCGCTCCGAAAAGTGGTCATCTCTACCTACCTGACTTGGACTGGAGTCAGGACTCTCTCCCAACCTCCAACTTGCACTGGAGTTGGTATACCTATACCTTGCTAGCTTGGGCAGGAGTTAGTATCCATTCTCTAAACAGTCTCCTTTCCAAAAGACCTAAGTCGAAGTTATCATTACAAAGAGGTGAACCACTAGTTTGATCATTACAGAGTCCGTATTCGGGACTCTCATATTATTAACTGTATCGTAAATTGTATGTTACATAATATTGGAACTTTTTGTAATAAACTGGTGTCGGTAAAACGTCAATATAGTATTTATTAAATAAACTACTATAATAAACGATCTTTGGTCAAAAGGACTCTACCAGATTTATATCGTATATTTTGAAGACTGTGCTATCACGTCATATACGATCCTGTTGCTATTTTACGAAGAAACAGCCAAGTTAATCATTACTAAGTGAATCGCCTGA
>JAGDQP010043373.1:0-10369 GCA_022664845.1 Lepisma saccharinum | reverse complement strand
TTGTTTTCGATTTCTGGGCTAAACCGCGCGTGCACAAAATATGGGATTGTGTGCATAAATTACCACAAAATATTATCAAAATTCTGGAGTGCATTTTATTCCGATAGCTTGATGTGGTTGGGCCAGCGTGAAGTTGGCCCAACCACTATTTTTTTGTTTTTTGGGCTTATTCGAGCTGGCACAAAATATGGGATTGTGTGCAAAAATTAGCACAAAACTTCCACAAAATCCTGGAGTGGTTTTCATTCCGATTGCTTGATGTGGTTGCGCCAGCGTGAAGTTGGCCTAACGACATTGTTTTCGATTTCTGGGCTAAACCGAGCGTGCACAAAATATGGGATAGTGTGCACAAATTAGCACAAAATATGCACAAAATCCTGGAGTGTTTTTTATTCCGATAGCTTGATGAGGTTGGGCCAGCGTGAAGTTGGCCCAACCACTATTTTTTTGTTTTTTGGGCTTATTCGAGCTGGCACAAAATATGGGATTGTGTGCAAAAATTAGCACAAAACTTCCACAAAATCCTGGAGTGGTTTTCATTCCGATTGCTTGATGTGGTTGCGCCAGCGTGAAGTTGGCCTAACGACATTATTTTCGATTTCTCGGCTAAACCGAGCGTGCACAAAATATGGGATAGTGTGCACAAATTAGCACAAAATATGCACAAAATTCTGGAGTGTTTTTCATTCTGATAGCTTAATCTGGTTGGACCAACGTATAATTGACCCAACCATTATTTCTTGTTTTCAGGGCTTATCCGAGCGTGCACATAATATGGGATAGTGTGCACAAATTAGCACAAAATCCTGGAGATTTTTTCATTCTGATAGCTTAATCTGGTTGGACCAGCGTATAACTGACTGAACCACTATTTGTTTTCATTGCTTATCCGAGCGTGCACAAAATATGGGATAGTGTGCACAAATTAGCACAAAATATGCACAAAATCCTGGAGTTTTTTTATTCCGATAGCTTGATGAGGTTGGGCCAGCGTGAAGTTGGCCCAACCACTATTTTTTTGTTTTTTGGGCTTATTCGAGCGTGCACAAAATATGGGATAGGGTGCACAAATTAGCACAAAATATCCACAAAATCCTGGAGTGGTTTTCATTCCGATTGCTTGATGTGGTTGCGCCAGCGTGAAGTTGGCCCAACCACATTATTTTCGATTTCTCGGCTAAACCGAGCGTGCACAAAATATGGGATAGTGTTCACAAATTAGCATAAAATATGCACAAAATCCTGGTTTGTTTTTCATTCAGATAGCTTAATCTGGTTGTACCAACGTATAATTGAACCAACCATTATTTCTTGTTTTCAGGGCTTATCCGAGCGTGCACAAAATATGGGATAGTGTGCACAAATTAGCACAAAATATGCACAAAATCCTGGAGTGGTTTTTATGCCGATAGCTTGATGTGGTTGGAACAGCGTATAATTGGCCCAACCACTATATCTTGTTTTCACGGCTTATTCGAGCGTGCACAAAATATGGGATAGTGTGCACAAATTACCTCAAAATATCGACAAAATTCTGGAATGTTTTTTTAGTAAGATAGTTTGATGTGTTTGGTCGAAGAAGATGATGAACCAACCACATTTTTTTAATTTCTGGACTAAACACAACCCTATTTTCTCGATTTCCGGGCTAAACCGAGCGTGCACAAAATATGGGATAGTGTGCACAAATTAGCACAAAATATGCACAAAATCCTGGAGTGGTTTTTATTCCGATAGCTTGATGTGGTTGGGCCAGCGTGAAGTTGGCCCAACCACATTGTTTTCAAAATCTAGGCTTAACCAAGCGTGCACACAATATGGGATAGTGTGCACAAATTTGCATAGTTGCAACGTATTTACAGGAGATCTTCACGCCATCATGCATGTACATGAAGAGAAACCACCCTGCCCATCGCAATTACTGCAGCCTAGCATCGAACATCACATAAGTGAAACGCAGTCTCTCACCAAACAAATCACCGCACAAGAAGTCATCACCATTACAACACGGAGGAAAAATACAGCTCCAGGAATGGATGGAATAACATATCGACATATTAAAGAAGGACTATATGATCTTCTTCTACTTATAACAGCTATATATAATTTCATCCTTCGCACCGGTTTTATACCAGCAGAATGGAAAACTTCGAAACATTGATGTTCCTCAAACCCAACAAACCACCCGAATCTGTCTCTCACTGCCATCTCTACTGTTTTCTTGCTCCGAAGGAATGGGGACACTCCTCCTTTCCTACACTTCACCTGTTACTAACACGAGTAGCAGCACTGCTACTGTTTCTCCGAAGTACGATAATTAAATGTTATCGTCTATTTGTCAACCCCTTCTCTTTTTGCATTGTCTACATTCTGCGCACTTTTTTCTTAGATAGTCTAACGTTCTTTCGTTCTTTTCTGGTCCGTTTATCTTTCTTTTTCCGTTTTTCACTATTCTTTGCCTAGAAAAATAATTTCCTGCTCTTAATTTAACTTGGTTCAATTTACATCCCCTGCGCCACGGAAGAAAATGGTTTAAGAAAATGAATTTCCAAAGAAAATTATGAGTTAAACTGCTGTGGAAATCCCGATTAACTTTATACTATATTAAAAAAAGAACACAGTTTCCTCAATTTTATATTCATCAGTTTTCATATATTTTTCTTCAACTTCGATCACTAGTTGAATGTTTTTTTCATAAATAGTGTAAGGACTAATATCCATGAGAGATTGCCATATGAGTGAATCGCCAATTCAAACACGTGTTACACTTAGAACACACAATAAGACACGTGTTGCAATTGGCTACTTACACAAATCGCAAGCAACGCAAGCTTTCATAAAAATCAGTCCTAAAGGTTTATAAACCCTATTTTTGTGCGTGGACATTTTGATCAGGACTGTTTCAAGACAGTGACAATCTTGATCGTTTCTTTTCTATTCCAAAATTTCAAGACAGAAAACGAGACAAAGTAATATACGCACCATTGCTTAATGAACAAATTAGTATATTATTTGGCATCATTGACAAACATGTAAAAGCGATGTTGGACTGATCGCTGTCATTAAAAATAAGTAATATATGAACTCAAGGAGCGGAGGGGACAGATAATCTCGACTATCCGCTTCCAGACTAAACAAATGTGGACAAAATTTTCAAGTTCTATCTCAGCTCTTTACGCTTGTTATCGTTGTGTAGCCAGTTATATATATATATATAATAAATAAATAAATCACAGCCATATTCAATCCACTAGTGGATGAGGCCTCTCCCCGAAGGGAGGATATATATATATATCCCAACCCGTCTGGTCAGCGTGGGAGCAGTAGACCAACTCCTCCCTTCGGGGAGAGGCCTCATCCACTAGTGGATTGAATATGGCTGTGATACCATAAAGTTATAATTATCGCCATTAAGGAAACGAGACAAAAACTTCAGTGTGATATGTTGTCCTTCTGACTTCTCCATATAGTCACCGTTCAGAGCCACACACTTTCCCCAGCGTTTCTTGAACTTCTGCAGACCTTCAATGTAGAAGTCTGCAGATTGCATTGGAAACTTGAATTACGGCATTTGTGTCGTTAAATCGCCGACCATGTAATGCATTTTTCGTCTCTGGGAACAACAAAACGCCACTCGCGGCTAGATAGGGAGTCCGTAACGAGACGAACACCTTTGATGAACCCACCGTGTAGTTGGTCGTGAATAATTTTCCATAACGAAGTCCAATTTCCTTGATGATCATTAGGGTGGTTGCTCGCCGGTCTGGGGAAATCTTCCATTTTCTTCACTGGTCGCAACATCCGTGCGTGATGATCTTCCAGTCCTTGCCTCGTCTGTGAGAGACATGCGGCCAGATTGGAAATTCCTTTTCTACTTCAAAACGATGTGATATGACTGGCAATATCATTTCGTCATGAACTTCCGGGTGATAATTAAAACTTTACGACCCCTCCTCGTATTACAACAACATGTAGGCCTATTAGGCACAGCTGATACGTACATAACAAAACATTAAGGGCCGATTGCAAAGATGGATCACATTCTGAGTTAGGCTTAGGATTCAACATCAATTTTCGAATGTACCAAATTAGCCTAAACCATGGTCTAGTTTAGGTCTATGTCTTTGCAGTCGGGCGTAAGATAAATCGAGAAATGGACCACATAGCTTTAACAAGTGTGGACAACTGAGTTCAAATTTAAAAAAGAAGCCTGAAGGCTGAGGTAGATCTCGAAGTTTTTTATCTTCAAAAATTCAAATCTCGCCTTATATGAGTGCTATCATATTATACACATATATCTGAAGAAACTTCACAAACTAAGACTCTGCAAGAGTCAAAATAACAATCAAGGCACATTTAGTGAGAGCTGAAGTTGAATATTCTTCTTCTGACAGACATAAGACGAGAAAAACGATTCCCATGTAAATCAATGGAAGGGTCGGACCAAAATGGCGCGGGTGATTTACACCGTTAACTTAAAATCATGAAGTGAAACATTTCTCAACACAAACACGCTTCTCAAATTTATTCTTGGATTATTTCTTTCTCTACGTATCGATACTGGAGTGACAGTTTACTGTCGAAAGATAGACTCCATAACAAATATTTAACCTCGTTTCTCCACTTCAAGTTTAATCCAATATAAACGAAATTGTCAGTTAATTCTTGAGTTATTCGTCTAATAGTATACC
Organism: Lepisma saccharinum; assembly: GCA_022664845.1. Taxonomy (NCBI): domain Eukaryota; kingdom Metazoa; phylum Arthropoda; class Insecta; order Zygentoma; family Lepismatidae; genus Lepisma; species Lepisma saccharinum. Next base: position 5,678 of record JAGDQP010043373.1, on the reverse strand, counting down.
GTACTCTGCATATTAGGTATAGTAAATAATGTAAATAATATTTACTCTGTTTTGCAGGAATTAAGACATAAATCAGAAAACGGATATCAAACGCAAAAAAACTGAGTTAGAACTGGAAATTTGGTCCATATTGTTTTAGACTGGAAGTGGACAAACGAGATTAAATATCCTCTCCTTTCTTTGCTTCATATATTCATGAAATTTTCAATGGCAGCAGTCAGTCCAGTATCGCTTTTACATAAAGGTGATTCGTTAGGTATGACCTCTATCAAGCACACTTAATCTCGTTCGTCCACTTCCAGTCTAAACCAATATGAACCAAATTTTCGGGTCCAACTCAGTTTTTAACGCTTAATAACGCTGTGTGCCACGTTTTCTGATTTATGTTTTAATTCTGGCAAAATATGTAAATATTATTTGCCGTATTTTCTATTTTATGTAGGGTACGATATACTATTCCATTAATAACTCAGGAAATAAAACTTAAATTTAAAAAAAAAGGGGCCACACAGCGATATAGAACTGAAAATTTGGTCCATACTGGATTAGACTGTAAGTGGAAAAAACGAGTTTAAATATTTGCTCTGGCGTCTACCTTTCAGAACTAAGTAGTCACTCCAGTATCGTTTACGTAGAGCTCGATGGGTATACCTTACTGAATGGAGTATAGAATGCAATGTTGAAAACTATGAACTATATAGGAGGTGAAGTGTTCAAAGTCAGTGTCAGTTTATTATGCTTCGCATATGGTGTTTATCATCAGAAGAGTATATTACATGACGTAGTGCAACTCGATCGTATTAAATTTATACAAGGTCGCTTCGAGTGTCAACACAATGGCTTCACATTTTAATTTCCAACATCTGCTCAATTGAAACACATTGATATACAATAATTAAATCTAGCTGTAGGGTAAGGCATCGTTTGTAATTTGCCAAGAAATAAACATTTTGTTTATCATTGGACGCATTCAACGGACTATGGTCGCACTAAGCGGCGAGAGAGCACTTGAATGTTATTGGTTTACCTATAGGTAGCAACCAACACGTTCTCTCAGCGCTTAGTGCTACTATAGTGCCGTTAATGCTTCCATTGTAAGCAGGCAATTTGGGGCTTCACACTGGTAAACCTGTGTCTCGAAAAAGAACTGGAATTCGATAGTTTGATTGTTTTGCTGTTAGCATTTCATCTACGACAAGTTTGTCAGTCGAATATTGTTACATCCCGTATTTTGTATTTAAACATGACGTAGAAAAATAAGTATAAATAATAATAAGTTCAAAACAGAAATTTAAAATTCAACTTCTGACAGACGTAAGACGAACGTCGTGATTCACATGTAAGGCCAGCTTTACATGTACGCGATCGCCGCGTGTTTTGGTTGCGATTTCTATGCATAACCCATAGAAATACTCAGTCAAATCGAAACGCGTGCATGAAAAGCCAGACTAAATCAGGAAAAGGAACGTACCAAGGTGACGAATATGCTCTTAACTGTTAATGACGTGCCGTGAACCTTCTTATAAAAAATACACTTAATTTCTAACCAGTTATCTCGCATGAATACGCAGAAACTCCTTAGTTATTCTTAGTGATTCTGGAAGGCTGGAAGTATCTCAGGTAAGACGTTAGATGAAACATATAGCATTGCTTGTCCATATTCGATTTAATACCAAATGAATCGAAATTTCAGTTTTTTTACTTAGTTTTTAACCCATGTTGTCGATGAGTGGCACCTTATTTTATTTGTGTTTGAATTATTTAGGTATGAAGATGCTTAACTGTGCATATAATAAGCACATCTTTGAAATAACGATCATTTTCTTCTGAGAACTCGAGAATTGAAACAAATAAAAAAAATGGGCCCCAAAGCGATAACAAATAAAAAGAAGTTAGAACTCAGAGATTGGCCCATTGGAGATTAAACTGCATCTAAGCAAACGAGACTAACTACATATTCTTGTGTTTAGTTTCAGACCCTAATTAATTTGTTTGCAATCTCCTAATTGAAAGTATTTATATTGGCTACTCATTGATTTTTTTTTAATTTTATTTATGGCCTTTAGGCTCCATGGCTTCTCATTGAAATCGCAAGCAAAGCAGACGGCGAGCGGGCACATGAAAAGTCAGTCTTAATCTTGTTGTAATTGTGTTCCCCGGTTTTTAATTCCTTATTTCCTGCTAGTAACATTATCTCTATGTTATATACAAGAAGTTATGTTATATGCGCAGTTTACAATGTGCGTAACTCGAGAACTAAAATTTAAATAAGAAAACGAACTAAATAGCGACGAGTGTAATAAAACAGAGAACGACAATTTTGTGTCCATTCTGGATTAAACTGTCTGGTTTTAGATGCTAATAGAGCACTCCAGTATAGTTAAGCACAGCTGAATAGAATTTGCAGACAGAGTAATAACGAAGGAAAGAAATAATTTTAAAAGAGAAGAAAGTGTGCATTTCACATTTAGCCTGTGGCCATGTTAAGTTATTCACCGAACAGTTTCTTTTTCCTCTTCTTCTTAAGTGAGCTTCTTTTGTCTGTCTGAAGGAAAGGAAGAGTTTTAGTTTCTCGTCATCTATTTCTTCTACGTCATTTCCCTTCCTTCTGTTTTTTCCATTCATAATATATTTTACTATTGTCCTTCACGTTTTGTATTCTGTGTTTATAAATTAAAACTATATATATGTCCAAGCACATTTTATCCACAGTGTTGTCCACTTTATCGGAAAATAATTTGGTGCCAAAATCCTTCAGCCAGACAATGACGACCCGTTGCACGTTCTGGACAGTCTGAAGTGTTGATTTTTCATGGACCAAAAGAGATGGCAATCACTGGGCGCCAAGTTCGGGCTATAGGGAGGGTGTTCATAACATCTCGCTGCGAAATGGCCATGTGGTATCCGATGAGTTATTTTTAATCGTATTGAACGAGACTTGGGTTTTAAACAGGGAACGGAACAAGCCGGATTTCGTCGTGGATTTAGCACAATGGACCACATACAAACATTGAATGAAGTTATGGAAAGGACTAACGAATATGAACTTCCACTATGTTTGGGATTCATAGATTTTGAAACAGCTTTCTATTCGGTCTCCTTGCCAGCAGTACTTAAATCACTTGAACATCAAGGCATCGAAATTGCATACATAAAGTTACTGCGAAACATTTGTTCGACTGCCACATCTGTCATTAGACAACATCAAGGAAGTAAAAAATTTAAAGCTGGAAAAGGGGTAACGCAAGGAGATTCAATTCTTCCAAAACTGTTTTGTGCGGTCGTGGAAAGAGTGGTCCAACATTTAAACTGGGATGAAGTGGAATTAATATAATGGCGAATATCTTCATCACCTACGGGTCGATGATGATATAGTCCTGTTTGCTTCAAGTGCAGAAGAACTACAAACCAGAATGGAAGAACTGAGTAACGAGAGTTTGAAAATAGACCTTAAAATGAACTTAAGTAAAACAAAAGTAATGTACAACCAACATGCTGCAAAGAAGGAAGTGAAGATTAACGGAGAAACTATAGGCATAGTTTACCTAGGACAGCTCGAAGCATCGAATGCCAAGTTGACTAATGAAATAAATAGAAGATGTAAAATGGCGTGGAGTTCGTTTGAAAGACTATACTTTATTTTCAGAAGCAAACTACCAATGTGCTTGAAGAGTATAATTTTTAATCAATGTGTCTTACCGGTGATGATGTACGGCTTCGAAACTTGGTCATTGAATGCACAAACGACTCAAAAATTAAGTGTCACGCAAAGGGAATTGGAGAGATGCATGCTAGGAATAACCAGGAGAGACAGGTGGACAAATGAATGTATTCTCGCACAAACAAAGATAGAAAATGTAATCAAAACTGCGAAGAAGATGGAGTGGAGATGGACCGGTCGCATAGCTAGACGAACAGATGGAAGGTGGACGAGAAAAATACTACATTGTATTCCGAGAGAAAAGAAACGACCGAGACGACGTCCATGAGTAGATGGGTAGATGAAATCAGGCGTTTTTCAGGAGCTACATGGTTGAGGGTAGCATCAGACCGAGATATGTGGAAAGAACAGGGGGAGGCCTTCATCCAGCAGTGGATAGAAAACGGGTGAATATGATGATAAAATTAATAAAATTAAAGACCAAGGACACTTGGAGGTTAGGTAAGGTCAGGTACGGTGTTTCTTTATTGCACACATTGTTAAATCGTTTTTCTCCACAAGTAGACAAGTGGCGTCATCAAAATTTCTTCAATACTGAAATGAGACATTCGTACCAACTTAAGTTATTCTCCAAATGTTTTGAGGACTCTATTTTATCTTATCCTGAACATTCGTGGCCTTAACGTTAGAAATGAGTAACGGTAGCGTGAGGCTGCTTTCTTGGCGAGGGGAGTGACGCCAAGGGACCGAAAGGACGACTCACTTCCACCACATTGTCTGGACCCATATTTAGAGGCCCTTTACAGCGTGTGTTGCCTTCTCATCCTTTCTTATGGGGAAAGGAAGTTGTTAATAAGAAGCCTGCATGTCAGTTGAAACCTCCAAAATAGTTTTCGTTGTTCAAAAAGACAACTGTTTCGCAGAGAATTGATAATCTTAGAATGTTTGGAAATGTGCCAGATGGGCTGCGCTGTACATTGTAATCACTCGACAAGTGCGTTTCAACAGTCACCTTGGAGGAATTAGATAGAAGGAGACGCCCAAGCTGCCAAATTTTGAAGCTGAAAATGGCCGCCCGACAATCGTCCAGTGCGGCCATCCGCCATCTTGCGTATGGAAGAAAACCACGAAATCCCTATTGTTTTATGCACACCATACAGATAATATTTATACGAAATCTATAACATATGTTATTTTACTTACATTTGTTTTTAGACAACGTTTAAATTAACTTCAGGTGCGGTTTAATGAAAAAGGTCTAGCAAAATAAATACTGCACAATGAAAAATATTTACATCTGTAGCCGTTAACTGCGTAAGACCCCTGGCCACAAAGGTAGATGTGCTCACTAAGGAATCCTTCTGCGAACGCGGCCGACAACTTTGTGAGTTCAAAATCCGTTCCAGTCGTGGATGTTCCTCTTTTTCCTTCACTTCTGATTCAGAGGAAGGTAATGACAAATCACAATTGGTTCACCTTGTCCAGAGACCTTCCCAGTCCTTTTAAATTTTCCTTCATATATTACTTGCATTATCCTCACTATATGTAGGTTTAACTTGTATATATAAGGATGGTAGACACACGGATTAATAGTGCTATGCATATTTTAATCATTAATTATTCTTGTTTTTCACAAATTTACTCTCGGAGTTGACAGCTCGCTATTTGAACCTTCTGTAGTTTGGATTTTCCCACATTCTGTTGTTTTCCTCTACAACAATCGAGAGTTATAAATTTTCATTCCCCCAAAAATTATTTTCATAATATAGTGTTTTTATGGCTTTTGAACATTCTGTTGTTTGGAATTTCCCACATTCCGGGTTTTTTCCTCTACAACAATCGAGAGTTATGAATTTTCACTCCCCCAAAAATTCTCTTCATAACATTGTGTTTTTAGGGCTTTTGAACCTTCTGTAGTTTGGATTTTCCCACATTCCGGGGTTTCTCTCTACAACAATCGAGAGATGAAATTTCACTCGCCCATAATTGTTTTATAGCATTGTGTTTTTATGCCTTT
>JAGDQP010043372.1:0-16239 GCA_022664845.1 Lepisma saccharinum | reverse complement strand
TCCCTAATACTCGCTTCTTTCCACTTCCTAGCCAATATTCTTTCCTCTTGTTCTAGTAACTCCGCCTCCCTCTCTTCCGAGAACATGATGCGCCTATTCCTGTAAATTTTTGCAAATAGCATTTCTGTCTCTTTTTAGTCGGACGTTTTCGTTGTATTATTTAATCTTCTCCTGAAATTGCTTTTTCGTATCTTCTATATACACTGCATCACAGTTCATACACGGAACACTGCATACGACTCCTCTTTATTCATCTTCCTTTAGAGCACCTTTCTTCTTGTTTCTCATTAAGCCCAAGGCCCTCTTCCCTCCTTTCCTATTACGTTTTTACTTCTGGCTTTCCTAACAGCCACTTGATTTTCTCGGTAATTCTTCACCACTTTCTATCCAAAACCATTTATTTTTCACTTTCTTTTCCATCTCCCTCCTTTTTCTTTTCTTGCCATTCACTATATCCATTCTCTTTGAAATGTTCCTAAAACCTTTCCGCACCCTCTGCTTTTGTTCTTTGATCTCGATTCAAGAAGTTTATAGACGGAAAATGCAGAAACATGAAAGGTTTCTCGAAGATTCCCAAGGAGGTGAAACTAAGGTCGGTACTGGACTGTAGGAGCAACATGCTACAGAGGTTAGAAGAGGGTAGCGGAAGCGATAAGAGAAGGTCCAGAAAGTAGACGAGTAGTGTATTCAGTTGAGGTGATGAAGTTTCTAGAGGAATTACGGCTGAAGAGGGAAAGTATTATGCTGTTCAGTGTTGATATGAAAAACATGTTTCCAAGTTTACGAAGAGAGGAAATATTGCACATAGTGAGTAGAGAAATGAGACCGAAAGTTATAGAAAGGTGGGATAGCGATAGAACGAAGAAGGCTCTAAAAGTGGTATGGGTGAATGGGTTTTGTAAGATAGCTGCCAAGATAGTGCGTGGGAAAGAGGGCCTCTGTATAGAATCTTGGATAACAGTCAGTGCTAGCAGATATGATTAGGAAAGGATGATGATGGAGTAAGGAAAGGGCAGACTGCTACTGTTTTGCAGGTACGTACATTACTATCTGGAAGAAAGGCTCAAGAAGAACATTAGATATATTCATTAAGGGGATCAATGATAACGTCAAGTTGTGTTTTTTCGAATGTGAGATAGAGGAAAACAAAGTACTAAATTTTTTGGATATTAAGATTGAGAAATGGAAAGGTGGGAGATCTGTAACTTCATGGTTTCAAAAGAAATTTGCAGCACGAGATTTTTGTCACAAGAGAAGCGACGTTGATGAAGTAGCTAAAGAAAATTTCAATAAAGAACATGGAGGAAAGAAGATCAAAAGAAGAGAGATGTGGAAAGGTTTTAGGAAAAATTAAAGGAGAATGAAAATAGTGAAGATGACAGAAGAATGATCAGGAGGAGGAAAATGGCAAAAAAAGGAGGGAAACGGAAAAGAAAGCGGGTGTGGGATAGAAAGTGGGTGAAGAATTACCGAGAAAATCAAGCGACTGTTGGGAAATGCAAGAGTGGAAACTTATAGGAAAGAGGGTCTTGGATTTAGTGAGAAACAAGAAGAAAGGTGCTCTAAAGGGAGATGAACAAAGAGGAGTCGTGTGCAGTGTTCCGTGTATGAACTGTGATGCAGTATATATGGGAGAGACGAAAATGAAATTTCAGGAGAGGATTAAACAACACAACGGAAACGCCAGACTAAAAAGAGACAGAAATGCTATTTACAAACATCTACAAATATAGGCGCATGATATACTAAAAAAAAGGGGCCGAGATACAAGAACAGGAGGAAAGTGTGTTGGTCAGGAAGTGGAAAGAAGCTAGGAGAATTAAGGAAACGGGAGATAAAGCGATGAATTTTAATGGTAGGTTGAATATAAATGAGAAATGGAAAGACATACTGGGAAGAGAAGGGCGGAGAAAGTATTCCAGAAAATAGACTGATCTGTAGCCTCATGTCCTTTAATTTTATTATTATTTATTTATTTATATAAAGTTTTCTTTTTATTATTTATTTCTTTGTTATTCAATTATTTGTAACTGATTTATTTAACATTTTCATTTATTTATTCATGTTGTGTTTATTATTTATTTATTTCACATTTATGTACCTAAAATATTTTTGCATTCAGTTTCCTTGTTATGTAGTTTGCTGTTACAAATTTGTTAAAGCGTTCTAGTTGACCTTTGAGCGAAGGACTGTGGTTAATTTTTTTTAGTTCTGGGAAGTAAACGAATTCTGGGACGTGGTTGGCGGAAGACGTAGAAAGAATCTCTCTGGTGCTTTTTATGAACTTTTAGCGTTTATTTGTGTTTTATGTAGGGGTGATGTTGTTAAAGCATTAAAAGTGTAACGATTGCTGGGTGTTTTTAGAATAAAGTTAAGTGTAATAGCCTTGTCAGCCTCTTTTAATTAAATTAAGTATGGATATAAGGCCGCAATATAATTATATCCACAGTGAATGTATTGTATATTTTATTTATGTTGTTTTCAAATTGAGAGTAATGGGTACAACCGGATTTGTCATTTTGTTTTCGGCCCAGTTCATTCAATGAACTATCCATAAGCATGAAGTAATTACGTAGAACTTGTTTTGCAATTTTAGGGACTTCTTTTTAAAAGCGTTTGTAGAAGTTTGTAACTGGCCGCAAAGGAGACCAATCATAGCTTTCCATTTATTAGCCAGTAAAATTTGCCTTGTAATTAATGTGTGTGAAAATAAAAAACGAAAATCAACTCAATGTACGATTTGTACGTAAACTCTCTTTTAATGAAAGTCACATTTGCTTTGACACTTTGAAGAAGGGAAACTTGGTTCAAAACGAAAAATATATAATAATTAAAGTGAGTTAACTACCATGGTCAAAATTTTGTATAGGTTAAACAATATTGTAATTTTCTAATAAACACCTTATCATAGCATATGACACTGATCACATTATTATTTCTTTTACATCGTAAGTGTGTTTACTACCTTATACGCAGACATATGAGGAAATAAACAGAGCTAACTATTTTAAGGAAATAGACATGAGCAGCAAATCATATAAATAATAATATCAGTGAGTTCGTTTTGATTATATTCGTCATATTCTCGAAATAATGGAACAACAATCACATTATCACATCTAAGATTAAAATTATCACATCACTCAAAAGCGCCCAAATTACGGAGTATTTTGGCATTTGAAGCACCATAATAAACCTTTTGCAGTTTATTAATTTTTGTGATATACATTATTTACAACAGAACTAACTTAATATACATCAAGAACAACCAATACGAATACAATCTAGAATTTTAAATTATATGAAACTAAAAGTGTTCAATTAAGCCATATAATATTCTATTAATTGCCTATATATGGACAATTTTCATTAGTACAATCACACAAGTATCCATACTAAAGGATTTTGTAACACACATACTTTATATAACAAAGGAATTGAACTAATTTACTTTTCACTTTGGGCTGTGTGATATACATACGGTTATGTACAGATTTATACGTATAGGTCAGAGAATGGAAACACACCAACACTTCTATGTAATATGTATATTTTGAGGTATGTATAACATAAACTTGCGTGCATGTACACCACTCGAGCGAAACAGCTAGTTTCATTTTAGTAGTTTTATATGAATGTTCTGTTTGAAAATGTCATTGCACACTTCTTGTATAATTAATGAACTCGTAGGTTTTACGTATGTTCACATTGAGTGGGAACCTACTATCATATAATTCATAATAACTTGTGTACCAACGGTGTTTGACTCTTTATAAGAAAATTATATAAAGGTCTTCATAATGTTTTTTATGGATGTAAACCTTACTTAGAATATTTCACATACAAAACGGCAAAAGTTAAAATACAAACTTAAGCATATAATTTCTACCATAACGTAGAGGTATTAAATTTCTTTTGATTAGTTTCATTATTATTACTGGCTTCAGCAAATGTCACTCCACCTACAAGACGGAGTGACATTGTTGTAGAAACCCTTTCGTCACAAAGGAAAATGAATTATTAAATATTTTCTTTCTTTTATGAAATATAAATTCAGATTAATATTTTCTACTAGTTTTCACATCTGTTCCTCAATACATTTATACAAGGGATTTTTATTCGTAATTTCGCAGGATTGTTCCAAAAATTTGAAAGAGAGTAAGTTTTTAGAAGAAGAGGATAGAAACAAAAAATAAACACGTAAATAAATAAAGATATTGATTGTACATTTGGAGGAAACAACTATTAAATAAAGATGAATACACAAGTTCTGGTATCACCGACATTGCAGTGTTTCATTTTCATATAACACGAAACATTTTGGGTAGCATTTGAGGTTTCAAATATTAATATAATCTTGAAAGCAGACTATTAAATAACCGTGTACTGAATGTGTGTGCCAGATTTAAGAATTGAAAAGACAGTAACATTTCAAATCTAGTTTAGAAATTTTGAAACCAATACTGATTTTGATGACAACCATTTAAGCGTACTGTTCTTGAAAATATTATTATATCAAATATACATATTTGTTAGATGTATTTATTGCTCGTCACTTGATAAGAATTTAAATATTCATTTTCGTATGTTATCCTGCACGGTTTGATGTTTTTCCTTTTCCAAATTTCTAATCTAATCACATCTGTATATTTTAAGGCTGCGCTGCTAGAAGAAATTAAATTAATACTTTGTAATTAAGTGAGGATTAGACGATTTGGATTATCTTCGATTAGACGATCTGATTTATGTGACTGCAAAGCCAGACTATATTTTCTAACAAATTTGGGCACGTGTTCTCTTGAAAGCCACAGAATTTCAATATATATTTTATCTAGCATTATGGCTGGGAAAGCATCTGACGAACCGTCCATAGGCAAAGTAGAGAAATGAACAATCAAGTATACTACCTGTTCTACAAGAGCATGAAAAGATTTTTGGTCAGCCAAATTATGATAATCTTTACTATTGCTAAGTCTCAGCACGACCATTAGAATCGTAGCGTAGTCAATTTTCAAAAATAAAGATATACTGAAAACTATTTCTTACGTTTTACAATAGGCGTGAGAAAGCATTCGCTAGGCAATAACTTATCTTTCCTGTTTGAAATAGTATAATTAACTCTTATGTAAGAAAATAAATAAGTAAAAATAAACCTAAAAAAATCAGAAGGCATATAAACAGAAAGAAGTAAGAAAGCAATATCGATTAAAATTAACGAGGGGATAATGTTTTATTAGAATCACATACTTTATTAGAGGCAAAATTTGGATTATTTAGACGACATACAGGCAGAGAATTTAGAAAAGTTGGTTTCGATTTCTTAAAAGTTGACATAAACACTTTATGAACTAAATATATTATTATTGTTGTGGCACTAAAGCATCATGGATATTCCCAACGGAAAATGAGTGTTTACCTCTGTCAAAATGCAAATGTAAGCTTTCAATCCCAAAGTTATTTCTTCGTCGTTTGCATGTAAAATTTACTTTGATATCGAGCAACATAAAATGAGCATACTCATAAAATATATACAAGCGTGAACTAAATCAGATTTTTCCAAATTTTCTTAATTACGCATATAATTCTATGCTAAAATTTTACTCTAAATCACAATCCACAACTTGATTTCAGTTCAGAAAAAAATTAATTAATAGAAATTAGCTTTTAATTAAGTTTCTTTGTAAAATAATTTATTCATTCCATTTCTATAAAAGGCAGAGGAAGAAGGTAATTTTTATACTTATCAAAATCCATCTTTAGTCTAAATCCTTGAACGAAACCTTACTTTATGAATGTAGTGGAAATATTTGAATAATAAGGTGAAAAGCTAATAAATCATAATTACCTGTCATCAAGCAGCTGAATGTATTATATCATCTAATATTATTTTCATTGACAAGCTAATTTATGTTACGAGGGCATAAAATACATTTACATTCACGTATAGAATGGGGATATACAAAGACGAAATTCTTCTATCTCCTTTGTTACTACTAAATGTTTAGTGTAATACAATACACATTAAGAAAGAAAGGTAACTCCTCTTTTGTTGTACATCAATTTATAAATTATTTCAATCTTGCTCTTAAGATATTGCAGCTGCATAAGTAAGACTTACTTGCACTATGGTAGAATGAATATATAAATTTCAATTTCATTAAATAAGATATATTTTAAATTGCAATAGAAAAATATATTTTATGACATGCTTATAATTTATTCGCAACCGCTATTATTTTCGATCTTTGTTAATCTGCTAACGTTATTATTTAATATAAATTAATGAATTAAAAACTAATTCGATTTCCTCAGGATTTCAATACTTCAGATATTCAAGACTTTCTTCAAAACTTAACTGGAGATGATAACAACAAAAAGTAGTAAAAAAGTAGTCATGGGAAAATTTGAAGTATAATAATATTTCATTTCTTGATAAGAGAAAATTAATTATTAATTCAGAAATTACATTCTCTGAATTATAACGTGAACTCAACACGTTATATGAAATTTGAACGTAACGTTATACAATATTATTTAGTAACAATCTAATACTTTCTGGTGTTCATAAGTTTCAAGCATTAAGAATTTTTATTTACTGAGAAGATAATTCAATGGAATGTGTTACACGTAAACATGATTTCATGAATGATTAAAAAAAAAATTTCTAACGTTGGTAACTTAAAAAGCCGATCCATTACAATTGCGTGTATCTCATTTCCGTGTAACTGCAGATTGTAATATGCAGCACAAGGAAGCGTTTCAACCTGTCTATTATGACAATTTCATAGAAAATGTTGAGTACGCAAACATTACAATTGCATGCGTTAATGAGAAATTAGAATGATAATCTCTTTCCATAGCTAAATGGATCGATAGCTAAATTAATCATTATAATTATAGTACATAATATTTCTTTGAATTTATACTTGTAAATGCGAAACTAAAGTTTTTGGTAAATATATCTAAAATTTGAGCAAAATTGTTTATATAGAATGGCAATGAGATTGAATCAACTTTGTGCTGATAGAAATTGAACATAAAAGTCCAATTAATTGCGTAAAGACTTTGAAACTAAAATATATAGCATTAATTTCTCGTTCATTGATTATCATACGTTCATGCTCGTTTCATTTACATGAACTATTATAGATTTTAATATAGATCAGGTAATGAACACAGATATTTAATTAAGAATCATTATGATATACACGGCTAGCATAGTGATATAAATAGTAACATTTTTTCATTTCAGGAAAATAGTAGAATCAAGTATCTAAACAGTACAAAGTGTCAAACTACTGCAAAAATACATTTTATACAATCTTTCTCAATGTGTTCGCATTTGACCAGAAATGAATTAAATCTATAACCAACTTACTTCTGTATATTTACACAATGCTATCTGAGGTTAAACTGCTTTCTCATCTTCGTATAGAGGTATTTTCATAGAAACTCTCTAGCATATAGAGATAAGCGTACATTTTCAAGGGAACATTACAAAAGTGAGAAACATTACTTTCACAAGAAACCATTATAAAGTAAAATGCCACGTCATAACATCTTAACACTCTTACATTTATAACTGATATATTTGGTGCATACACATAGATACACACGATTGCTTATTCTATTTGGCACAGATTTAGGAGGAAGGCATCTGTGATATTTACAAAAAGTAACGAGGCAATAAACTTAAATGAATATTTACAATAACATTTCCATTACGAAATGAAGTATTTAATATTACTTGTAGAAATATTTTACTCTTGCCAACAGAGAATAAAGAACAGAAGATACCGCTTTGGAAAGCTCTCTAAAACTATAAATATTTATTTCAACAGAGTATTTGTAAATTGCCTTTTAAAATTCCATATTATTTTAATTTCCATGTCTATATATTATTTAATAGGAAAGTGACTATTCAGAATGTTAGTCACTATTCAGAAAGTGACTATTCTCATTTTTTTTAAATTACGTCCGAATCCTTCATTAATACAAAAAATGTTTTCTCTTCAGCTGGCAAATCGATTCTAATCCACGCTTCAATCACACTTTCCAGCTTTTTCAGTTAAGGCTTTCTTAAAGATAAATGTTTCTACGGTTCACATGGTTCATTTAAAAGTTCTAAAATTCAACTTACGGGCGAAAAAAGTACATGTTACTTTAATAAAACATTTTAAATCAGATTATTGACTGAAGATATATAGTTTATAACTAGCTCTAAGAACTAGGAATTTTTTTGTTCTTGAGTTAAATACTATTTTAAATAAAATTTCCTCGGTGTTTTCTCATGCAATTACTATTTTATCTTGTACAAAGGATACACAAATAATATTCTAGAGGTCTTTCGGAGTATTCTATAATAAATTTAAATTATTATTCTAGAGTTATTAACAGCACATTTAATTTATTTTAGCAAATAATAATGTGTCGTACAGTTTTGTCTATCTGAACTTCCATATAAATAATGTAGTTAGTTTCATACATTAACAACTTCATTTTATCGATTTATTGTTTTAATTTCGGAATTTATTTAGATATTTCTACTTAAAATTCTTAACAGTGTTTTAAAATGAAGTTATGTGTTAAAACTCTGTTTACATTATTTCCTGTATATCTGTATTGACACAACTCAGAAACTAAAATATCTTAATTCCCTTTTCTCAAGTAGAATATAATGCCTGCTACTCTGTTCATTGTTGTAAACTTTTTCTAAATGTCCTAAGAAATTTGAAAACTTCAAAGACAATTTGATTAGAAATATTTGTAATCTGGAACAATGTTCATCACACTTTTAGAGAAACATAAAGTAACATAGGGATTCATTTTTTTATATAACAGTGAGACTTAAAGAAGCCATTAGGATTTGAAAATTTAAGAGACATATATGAAAAACAAGTAAGAACGAAACTAAACGTTATTAAAATTTCTAGAAAGATTTCTATTCAATGAGTGTATATGCGATCAAAATGAAGATAATATAAATTCGTTTTATTACAACTAAAGAGTTCTGTGTAATTTAAAGGCAAATTTGAGAGGCTACTAAAATACTGATTTATTTTTAATCTTAATAGATACGGTCTTTCTGCTTTTAATAGTATCATATCAGCACGAAAATGTTCAGACTTAGCTTCACTATGCTTGGTCAATTATATTTAAAATTATATCAAAGTATTATTTATACATGCTTACATTTAAAGATACGTATGATGATATATTTATGAAATTATTTAACACTATGTTAGCTGTTTGAGTCACATGTTACAAAATAAATTCACAAAAAATATTTTTAAGAAATAGTAAATATAAGTAAAACATTTGGTATTACACTTTGTGATATTCCCTTGTAACATTAAATTAGGTAAGAAAATATATCTACATAACTATGCACGAAGATACAACATGGTTTAAACTTGCCATGACTAGAATTAGGTATATAAATATATATTTTTATTTCCTATGGTCTAACAGTTTGTAATGCTTACTCTAAAATCTTAATCTAATTGAAAGTGTCATTTCACTTATAGTAAAATTTAGTATCAACATAGAAATTACACTATAAGCAGTACTAATTTAGGGTAGCGAATAACAGAAATTACATATAATGTTCAAAGTGATATGTACATGTAGAGTACTCTCGAAGTAACAAAGTAACTAAAGTAGTAGCAAATCAATTTAACCAACATTTGAAAATAAAGCTATAATTCTAGTTATACTGAAGCTATAATTCTAGTTATAATCAATACTTAAGCCAATCCTGAATGTTCAATACTTAAGCGACTTCTGAAAGAAAACGTAGTAAACCTTCATTGTGTTACAATTTTTTATGACAATACTTGCAGAAACTAACGTATATTGAAAAATGTTATATTATTTTTCAATGAAATATCAATCCCAATCATCACTATTTCTTCTGTTCACAATTCTGTCATTAAAGAAATGTTATTAAGATTATTAATAAATTTTACTCACATAAGGGAATTTAAATCGTACAAATTTGGAACAGTACCAGGTGTGTAAATATGAAACAGGAATTTGTGCATAAACGGCGTTATCTGTCACTGTGGTTACCGTAAAACTGCGTCCTTGGCGCCACTTGCTTGTTTTGACTGCTGATAACGATTTGTAAATCACAACCAGATAAGTTTCATGTCATATTGTAGTGTTTAATAGCGTTGAACATGACACCATTTGTACCTATAAACTACGATGTGCGGACAGCATTGATTTTTTGTTACCATTTGAAGAAAACTGCTGGAGAATCGCATCGCATGCTTGTCGAAGCTTACGGCGATCATGCTCTTGGTAAGTCACAGTGCTATGCGTGGTTTACAAAATTTAAAAGTGGAGAATTTGACGTGAGAAACGAAGAACGTGGAAGACCACCGAAAAAGTTTGCAGACAGCGAATTGCAGGCTTTGTTAGATGAGGATAACGCTCAAACGCAACAACAAGTCGTGGATCAATTAAATGTGACACGAGAGGCCGTTTCCATACGTTTAAAAGCCATGGGCAAGATTCAGGAAGTGGGAAAATGTGTTCCACATACATTGACTGAACGACAGCAGGAAAACTGAAAAACCACTTGCGAAATTCTGCGCGCCAGGTACAAAAGGAAATCATTTCTCCATCGAATTGTGGCTGGTGACGAAAAGTGGACCTATTTCAAGAATCCTAAGCGTAAAAGATCATGGGTAACTCCAGGAGAACCGGCGACATCAACTGCAAGATCAAATCGCTATGGACGGAAGACAATGCTTTGCGTTTGTTGGGATCAGAAGGGAGTGATCTATTATGAACTGCTGAAACCTTGCGAAACCGTTAATACCCAAAGTTCCCGACAACAAATTATAGATTTGCATCAAGCTTTGCGTGAAAAACGACCAGAATACGACCAAAGACAACATAAAGTGATTATGCTTCACGATAATGCACCCCCCCACACAGCAAAACCGGTCAAGGAAACGATTGCGACATTTGGCTGGGAAATCCTTCCTCATGCGGCTTACTCATCAGACTTGGCGCTTTCCGATTTTCACTTATTTGCATCCATGGGACACGCACTTGCTGAGCAGCTCTTCATATCTTCCGAAAATGTACGAAAATGGCTTGATGATTGGTTTGCAGTAAAAGAGGCTCAGTTTTTTGGTCTGGCATCCACACATTGCCGGAACGATGGCAGAAATGTATCGCTAGCGATGACCAATACTTCGAATAAAATAGTTCTTAGCATTGTTATCGAATCACTGTGTCTTTTCTGTACATAAATTCCGGTTTCATATTTACGCACCTGGTAAAAGCGTTTGACCATGAAAGATGGAAATACATTCTTATCATTCCGCGATTTAATAAGGTTTCTTCATCTTATAAATTACGCAAAAATTATTTCAATTTATCAATTAGATCAAATTGTAATAGTTCATTTTCCGTTTAGCAGCAAACATATTTAATAGACATACTTTCTTAAGGTTTGTGCTTACGTTTTAGGCAGTTTGTCTATTACAGTGGTTCTCAACCGGTGTGTGCCGCGAGAGTTTTGAGACTGTGTATTTGCTGGTAAAAGCAATTCAAGTAAATTATTCACTCAATATTTATTTTGAAAAAGGAACAAGTAAATATTCATGAGCATTAACAAATTTATTTTATAAGAAAATTATTAGTTAATTAATAAAATCTTACAGATGTATGGAAAAAGTTCCAACGCGTCCCGGTAGCAGGTAATAAATATTTTCCATTTGTCCCGCTGTAATTGAGAACTTCAGTTTAATTATAAGCCTTTTAGTAGAAAAGGGCCGTTAACGTCCTGGTGACCTCGCTGTCCCGGTAGCACTACTACTGTGGTATTGAAATTCTTCCATACATGCTTATAGTATAAATGTAATTGATTTTTAAAGAAAAAAATATTAGTGACCAAGTGTCGTGTATTGTTGCCAACTCGTACGTTAGTATGTCACAAGAACGCACTACAAAGGATAATGTCCCGCAATCAAAAAGAGGTTGAGAAACACTGGTCTAGTACAATCATTGGTATTTAGGAAATGTGTTGGATTCACAATAATATCCATTAGACTTTGATCAATTTAATGTTTCGATAAACTGGAAACATTTATATTCTATGAATGTGTAACTATTCCCATTTTCATTCCTTATAATAATTGCTTTTTCTTGCCTATAATAATATTGAGCAATAACTTTGAAAACTCAAATATAACTAGCTAAGATCAACGCACCACTTGAAGCACACTATATAAGGTTGAATCGTATATGGGAGCTTATAATTTCCTCAGGTTTTCGGAATAAAGATATGTTATATGTATTGTAACTTTCCTTACAATATGAATGTTTCATTAATCCTTAACAGCAAATTAACGTGCTATAATAACAGTACTTGTGGACAGGAAAACAACTATTAAAATATCTTCAACGAAAATATAATACGATTTTCAAACTTAGATCTTAGTCTATTACTAATTTCACATTTACTTTCACAACGGTGTGAGGAAAGATGTAGGAATTATGACAAGTATTAAAATATGTAAAATTAATTTGTATGTGGGTAAAAGGCAAAGTGCTATTTATGTGTAGATATGATTCAAGGCTTTTGATCACTTTAGTCGAATTATCAGATTTGAATGCATCAGTTAAAAACTTAAATGAATTAAATGGTACGTAATCGCCTTGTAAGTACAGTGACAGGTCGACTATTTTTGTTGAAATATCGTATTGTTACGATTTCTGACATATTGTTCATGCAGAAAATAGTTTGATTCAATGATGGTGTTAGATTAAAACTGATTGGTAACGAAGAGTTAACATTATTGATAGTTTTCATTTGGCTTATGGAACAGGACACAAAATTGTTGCTTTAAAGTACCCAGGAAAATATTATTATATGCATGTTACCAAAGCAGACAAGGCACATTACTACAGTATATTTTGATTGATATTTAATTGATTCCATTTCAATCGCTTCTGAAGTAAAACAGAAACATTCAGTGTTGCCTGTATAGGTACTTTAACCTGCTTCGGCTATAGTGTATTGTACTTTTAGTTCAACGTATAAAGAAAGTGTAATAAAGCACATTCTTAAATTAAGATAGTCCCTGTGACGGTAAATGGAAGTACAAACTCTAATTGTTTAATCTACAAGGATTGGTTTTAAAAAGTAAAATTAATCATCTAATTCTTTGTTAGAATAACTTTGTTCTGTAAATGATCAAACACTTTGCTTTCTATAAGTCCATGAAAACCAGGATTACACGTTCTCAAAACTAAAACCAAAGCATAACAAGAAAACTACAAACACGGCATTTTACTGCTGACGTAATATGTATTGAAGCGGGTGTACTAAGGATAATACTCTTCAGATGGATACTCGTATCAAATCATTCAAATGTTGCATTTAATCTACTAAAAATATATGTTTGGATTAATCATTATTTTTAAAATAGCGATAATGTTTTACACTGACACGGTTTAATTAATACACAATAAACCTGTTCAGTAGAGTGTGTTGTAATTTTGTTCGTTATATGCTGCTAACAACTGTACGCAAAAAAAAAAAAAAAAAATTCTTACTGTCACAAATGAATGAAGGTATTACAGAGTGCATTGAGAGAAAATACTAGATGGAAAACTTGTAAGGTGTGAAATAACTTGTCAGTACACTCTATAAGAGTCTATACTAAATGTCTTGTAATCCGTCACGCAGGAAAGAAAGCAAGTCATTAAAACAATATCTTTTTTTTAGCCAAAAATAATTTCATTTATTCAGTAAACAGTTTAGGATCGGATTAAATTTCATTACAGAGTAGAAAATACACTTGAATAGATTAGTTTTGAATGTCAAGTATTTGCTTAGACTTTATCACAAGGAAGCCATGTGTGTGTGTGTCGGAAAACAGGTGAAGTGGCGTCTTACTCAGATCGCCATTACCTAAATGGATTGCTTCATCACTGTTTTTTGTGTTTTCTGGTTAGTCACTCATTTGTTTGAACTGTTCATCTTGAATATAATCATACAAGGGCATTTGTATTTTGTAGTTTACGTACGTATTTAATATAATCTGAAAGCCATTCATGGCCTTTAGGCAACTATGGCTCTGACCGGAATAGGGGGAAGGTTACCACATTTTTGAGAAGCCAAACCTTGGATACTTTCACCAGGTCTATAAACATCGATAGTCGGTGCCAAACATCAGCAAAATTCCGCCACGGCTCTAGAACACTGGCCGTCTGGATGAATTCAAGGGCCTTACGTTAGGAAAATGCTATTTCTATTTCATTTCTCATATACTAACAGCATGAACTAACATAAGCTTTAGATAGAAGTCAGAGATAAAAAAGAATAATTGTTATTTTGCCAAAGTATAAGGATATGCGGCCAGCGATCTACAACCACCCCAAATGGCATAACTATTTCTGACTGACTGCTTCAAAATTTTCTCTACAGGCACATTGTAGTACGCTTTACAGTTGAAGTAAAATTGCACATAAAATCCTGATATATATAATATTTTGAAAAGCAGAAAAAACAGTAATGATAGTTATTACTATTAAGCCTATAAAGTAATAGATATCGGAGCTAGTACAATTTGTAATTATAAGTGATTGTTAATTTTGTGTGCGTGTGTGTGTTCTACAGCTATTCTTAGTGTTGCCGCTAACGTATGTTGTTTGTCACTATGCGAGTCCAAGCCGAAAATCAGTAATTTATTGAAATAGCCTAAAACCCCGAACACAACATGATATCCGAGACTGTTCTGACTAAACTCGAACTTATAGGAGCTCTAAATAAGGGTGGGGTGAGAATGTGGGAAAGAAGCTGACCAGGTATGCCTAGTTTTGAAGGTATTAATTTTTACTAAGGATAACTATCGATAAACCTGTCAGGATGACCGCCGCGGAGATCGAACGAAGGATCTACCGAACGCGATGCCAACGCTCTACTAACTGAGCTACGGCTTCTCGGTACATGTTAAATAATGTATGCTATACGTTAAAGAACTATTTTCTTATTTGACAAAAAATGTAAAGTGATTGCTGCATTAAATTGGTGTATGTTTCATTATCACATAAGGAAGAAAAATCAAGCAGATGTCAAGGTGGACATTGTAACAATTGTTTTCTTAAATGGTGGAAATATATCTATACCTGTTCATGTATTTTAGTCGTATTGTAGATAATGTAGACATGAAGTCTCACATTTTAATTTCTTTATTATGGCCATATATATTAATTATAATGATAAT
The DNA here is from genome assembly GCA_022664845.1 of Lepisma saccharinum. Taxonomy (NCBI): domain Eukaryota; kingdom Metazoa; phylum Arthropoda; class Insecta; order Zygentoma; family Lepismatidae; genus Lepisma; species Lepisma saccharinum. The sequence goes on along the minus strand of JAGDQP010043372.1, from coordinate 988 downwards.
GTATTAAGATTCTTTCCCCAGATTAGTGGGCATCTCACACTGACATGTCGGGGTAAGATGCACATTTGAGATGTCACATTAAAGGCTCATACATCCACTGTGTGATGTGTATACATTTAGCTTTATGTGGTTCTGTCAGTGTATGTATATATTTGTGGACCACAAATGTTCAACATATATTTGTGGAAAATTATGTTCTCCTGCTTCTAATTAATTCTCAATGGCTCCTAGAACAAAATATGTGGCATCTTTAATCAGTACACTCTATATGTATTCAAAGGAAAGACAGAAAACTTTACCTGCTAGCTGACGTATATTTTCGGACTTTCCTAGGTCCAGATCTATGTTAAATATTCGTAGATTTAAAATAAACATGTTGGGTTACCCAACCACATTATATTCTTGGTTATATCCTCCACATTAACAACAGTATTGTGGTCATCAAATTAAGTACGTAGCCAATTTACAAAACTAAATATATATAACAAAATTTATATTCTTCATCTTTTAAGCTTCAATAACAACATGTGATCAGGGTAAAACCTTATTATTTACTCATTAAATCTTAAGAGAGAAAATTCAGCTCATGTGAAAAACCGTGATAAGACTTCACAGTATTTGTCATTTTCTCGGAAAATTTCATGCTAGATAAAGCTGGTTTTGCAAATGCTTTACCCAAATCAAGATCCCTTGAACAAAACATTTACACCTTAAGTTCGTTACTTTCTAATTTCATATTTTGCCTCAATATTGTTTATTGTAACTTGGAAGCTATATGTTAAAAGTTGACAGTCTTGTACAAAGAGGCTAATTATGTGGAATCAAATTACCGGCGGAATGGAATCCCTGTCTAATTGAAGATCTGAATTGCAAAACATCCCAACTCCAATGGAGTATTCTTTTAGGAGACACAGAAAACAGTTCAAGGACATGGGATGTTATTCTATTCAGCTCAAATTATTTTGTATTTAAAAATTAATAACAAACT
>JAGDQP010043371.1:0-16239 GCA_022664845.1 Lepisma saccharinum | reverse complement strand
TTGAAAAAAAAAATATCATGGAAAACTCAGGGAATTTCAAGTCACAAAATTAGTAGGCACCATGAATATTGGACATGAATAGTACGTGAAATAAAACACGTAATAGGGTATAAAATAAGACATGAAATATTACATATAATAAAAACTTGAAATATGACATAATAAGACACGAAATAGGACATAAAATAGAACATATATGACATAAAGTAGGGAATGGCATAGAGCATAAAATCCCAAGGGAGGTTCTCGGTCAGTTTTGTGTTTTACATATAAAAACTCCCGAACCGATTCTTTTCTCTTTCGACATTCTTGTCACTAGGACTAAATGAGGAACGCATAGCAAAGCGGAGACTATGTACGCACAATAGTTACCAGTCGGCACTACATAAAGGTGGTCATGGGTCCCTCTGCAAATTCACCTTGCTATGATAAGGGTTAAAAGAAATGTCAGAAAAGCACGTTCTAATGTTTTATGAACAAAGTCCTTAACAAAATAGGCTCTTAACAATCATAATGCAAAGACACAGCCCCAATGGTCCAGTGTAACCACGGACTCTGGAACAGCACTCGGGAGGCAAGTGCGTTCGAATCCTGCTACCGGTCGTCCTGACTGTGTCTTTCAGTTTTTCCTCACTTTTACCAGACGAATACTGTGATGGTACCTAAACTAAGATCCGTTCCGCTACCTTACCATCCTTGCTTGTAATGAGGTTTAGAGTCAGGTTAGAATAAGTGGATTCTCTGTTGAATTTAGATAAATAGCGTATGTTTGAAGGCTGTTCCAGATTTTAAAATATTTCAATAAGAGGCACAATTCTGGTAAAATAAAGAAATGATTTTAGATGCAGATGTGTATGCTGAAAGATAGATATATATATAATATAATATAATATATATATTACAGAATGTCCAAAATACTATGTACTCTGATCTAAAATGTGTATCTTGCAACTATTGGAAGTATATTACTTGAATGATAGAACACATTGTGATACAGGAAATGCCTTCCACAATTGTCTAACAAGGGAATTTCAGTTGTACTTAATGAGCGATTTTTACTGTTAACAGCGTAATGGAAAAATTATTATATACAATATATAGTTATGTACAAAATCTTAGCACACCCTGACAAGTAATTGGAAAGTTTGGACATTGTATACAGGAAAATGATGCTGATACGGGACGAAATTCAACGAAAGAAGACAGATTAATTCATGGACAATAGTGGAAACCCTGAGATCAGTTTCTGTCGTGAGAAAGTAATTGAAATAGTAATAATCGTCATACCACGAACAGTGAGTGAGGATATATTTTTTCAAATTAGACTATTTTTAAAACAATATTCGAAAGGTATTTCATCAGACGCAGGCCGTTAATCAACATATCCATACTTATATGGTTGGCAAGCGGGCAAAAGAGCATAAATGTCAAAAATCTTATTTTTTCAGGAGAGCGAGATAAACTTTATACTTCAGACTGAGAACAATACTGATAGCGTAAGTTTCACTTCAGTTAAGAGCATTTATTTTGTTGGTAGACTTATGCCTCTTCGGCCGAAAAAAGAGCATACTTTCCTTCATTGAAGACACAAAAATCAGAAAACTGGAAAATAATGACATGCCTTTTTGTCTGCCCACGAGCTATATACAACATAAAGGTACATAGTGTCGTAAATCAGTGAACAAAATTGGTTGAGTCGCTGACTGAATTTTGATCATGTTATTTCGTTGGAATAGTTTAAAGCCATCGCAAAAACGGCGACTGTAGTCCGATGGGTGTTTGATGAACTTTTTCTAATGAGAACACTAGCACGTCGAGCACTTGCATGTGCATAAACTTGCATACCTAATTTCCAACGTTCTAATGCAAGACGGCGAATCGAACGAGTACCTCGAGAGTGAAGTTCATTGCGCATGATAGAGAATTACTATAGTGTTACCTGACATTCAAGTCTATCACTATAACAGATCAGAACTGATCTTGGTTGCCAGTGAAGTAATTTATCTCTTTTCATTGAATTTTGTCCCGTTTCAGAGTAGTTTTCTTGGATGTAATATCACAACTTTGCCCATAATTTCCTAATTACTTGGTAGAGTGGTAAAACTTTGTTAAATGAATTGCAAAACGCTCATTGAGGATATCCGAAGTTCCCTTGTAAAATCATGCCGCATTATTACATTGATTGTAACTCATTCTACTACAGAGCAAATCGAACCTAACCTTAGCTAATGTTCTGTTGAGCAGTTAACTTTGTCAGGATAATTAAGCATACGTGGTATAGCCGATTCGTCACCTGGGGATCAAACAAAAATAAGAATTGCAGTGATTAAAAAATGATACTACGAATTAAGAGTACTTAATGAGATCACAAAATCAAACCTATGTATATTCAAACTTACGTTATGGACAGGGTCTTGCATAGGTATATTTTTTCCCAGACTGTACATTACTTCTCTCTACATTGTTCTTTTGTCGGTTTAATTAAATTCTAGGAACAAGAAATGAAGCAGGAACTCGCCGACTGGGAAAAAGAGGAACAAGAGCAGAAGGAGAAAGCCGACCAACAGAAGATCGTACCTGTGAACGAAGTTAACAAAGAAAAGTCGACGCCAGAAAAGGTAGGTTTGCCTAATTATTAAAATGTGAATGAAATGTTGGAAGTAATCTAAATTTGACAGCAAGGTGGATCAGAAGTATTTTAAAGAAAATATTGAAATTTGTGAAATCGAAATTTCAGTAAAAATGTTAAGAGAAAAAAAACACCAGCATCATTGCCGTGATTATCTGAAAACTTACAGCTCCCATCACAATGTATTATCTCACATTATCCGAATGCTTCCAATTCATGCCATATGCACTTTGTGGTAAACAAACACTGTGTGCGTGAGTTTTCTCGGGGCTCTCCTGTTTCCTCCCATTTTCTTCATTCCATACAACCTGAGCCAAAGTTGCCTAAAGATCTTAAATAAAATTCAAATTATCCATAGACTGCAAGAACCGTCAAAGAAGTATGCTTAAATACTGACAAAGAAAATGGGAATTAAGTTCTCTTTCTTTATTTTAGAAACTATTAAAATACAAGATATTAAATATATATTTTGTTTTACACAAAGACCTTGTCTGTGGTGGTTATCTGACATACGGTATCTAATCTAGAGACAGGAAAATTCACTTAGTAACTTTAAGGATATGCAATATGTTAATTGAAGTTAACCTTATAATCAAATACAATTCCCAAATCCTTGGTTGATGTCACTTTATGTATTTGCACACTATATAGTTAGTTTTGTTCGTATAACTCATAAAGGTAGTTTTCTGGGGATTTATTTTCATTTTATTGTGGTTACACCAATTTTCTATCCCGTTAATATGCTTTTGCAGTTTTCGAACGTCGTTATAATTTTAATGTTACCTAGTAGTAACAAATCATCCTCATAGAGCACTGGCATTGAATGGGACAATTTTGTATATATGTCACTAATAATTATATTGAACAGTATTGGCCCTAAAGGAGATCCCTGAGGAATACCGTTGCCAATAATTCCAGTTGAGGACAAAGTTTTATTTATATTTACCCAAAAAGTTCTGATACATAGATAACTTGAAAAGTATTTTACATAAATTAGAGATAGATCGGGTGCTTAATTTATTAATTAGTAGTTAGAGGTTGACTGACTGTATCAAAAGCTTTCAATAGATCAAAGTATATTGCATTACATTGCTCATTTCTTGCTATGCACCCTTGTATGTATGACACAGATTGGTTACTCTGGGAGGAATCCGTGCTGATTCTCATGAAGAATGTGTTTAAGGTTAAACTACGTGTTCAGCTATAATTTATTCAAATATTCTCGCAAATCCATTCAGTACTAATATCGGCCTATAATTTTCCACTTCTAACTTCATTCCACCCTTGTATATTGGAATAATGAACGCTTTTTTCATTCTTTTGTATATAGACCTATTTGTAATGATTTATTGAATATAATGACTAATACTGGGGCTAAATAGTTTGTACATGCTTTTATAACAAAATTAGGAATTTAATGTGCCCCGACACTCGATCTTACCGGAAATTTCTGTGTAGCTTTTATTACATCTTATCATTTGTGTGTGTAGTCTTGTTTTATTTTTAGTGTAGTTCATTATCTATTTGTTTTGTACCTTTGCTGTGCACCGAGGATTCATGCTTTTCTGTGCAGGTTTTGGATGTTGTTCGAGCTGCAGAGTTGCTAGTCAATAAACCTGCTAGTTCCACAGATGTCGTACCAAAATCCCCCGGAGGACCAAAGTCTGATGTGAAAACAACAACAATTGTGATGAGCAAGCATACGCTAGCACCTCAAACAAGTACAGTAAGTACAGTGACAAACCTTTTCTTACATATTTTCATTAGCATTTCATTTTCTTGCTTTCTCTTCCCATAGTGTTTTCTTTTACTATTTCCATGTGTCGCTATGTGGAAGCTGATTTTTTTCCACCATGGTCTCGGTGAGAAATTCTATTAAACGGAACTCAACAAAGACGTTGTCAATGACACTTACAGGAACTTTGCATGTTTACCTAGTTCTTTTAAATGCTCTAGAATTGGACGACAATGTAGTATAATAAAAATTACAATAATCTTTTCGAGAAAACTAAGTATGGAATTTGTCTAAAATTTGTGAATAATTTTCTTTCAAACCGTCTTAACTGAAAATTGTGGAACGCGACGAAATAAACTTTTTAATGAAAATCAGATTGCACTTGGAATTGCACAGCCACTGCCAAATACTACTTTCCGTCGATGAAGATGGAGAACATTTCATTAAAATATTTCTTATTCATTGCAGAGTTTTTTTATTATTATTATTATTATTATTATTATTATTATTATACAGAACGAGAGTGGATGAAACAGTAAGAATTTGACAGAAAATAAATCTTATCGAAGGAAAGAAAATTTTGGCACTGACAGTGCAAGCTTATTGCCACTCTCACTGATACCATGAATACCTTATTTGTGGGCTGAGAAGTATACAATATTCAAATCCTGACGCTTCGTTTTATTTGATTTTTATTAGTTTCTTTTAACGTGCAAAGAATCCACTGTTTTGCATGATGGATGTTTATTCCTTGCACCTGCATATTTCCGCTCTGCTGAAACTCGTTGGACGCTGAAACCCATTAGCTAATATAGAACAAACCCCCCCTTTGTGCGTCGGTGTTTTTGTTTAGAACTTCCTTTCACTATTGAATATAATGCTTTACAGAAATAGTTAACGAAATTTATTGTTGGACATTATGTGGACAGTTTGTCCCATATTTCGAACGTGGGCATACGAATTAAGTGTCAAGTGCAATTTTAATTTATTGAATTTACAAAGCGTTAGACGCTATACAAGAAGAGTTTTTTTTTTTTAGTAAGCTAGTTTAAGTTATATTTTACAACGAGAAGAAACAGTTTTTAATACAGCATTCGTATTAGAATATCGACCGACTAAAATTTTAAACTCGTAGTTAAATACATCAACGAATATAATTATGTGTAGGATCAATACGGATAGACCTTCTGTGTGGTATATGTACAAGGCTCAGTAGCTTAGACAGTAACTTGGATTATCTCTAGCTCACACGCACTTTCGCTAACTGAACTGATATATAAAGAAAGTCATGATGCGTTGAAGACTAAAGAATGCTGTAATTGGTACTTACTGGCGTTGATGAGCAGCCTTCAAACAGTGAAGAAAATTTCTCACTTTTCTAGTTTCCAGACCAATGTTCTCTTTCATAATCACATAAAAGAAACTCTAGATATTTAGTGTAAGAATTATAATTGAAGAATGAAATAAATAAAGATTTAGAAAACAACTTTAAAAAAGCACGAATGTATTTTGCTTTGTATTTAAGTATGTTGGTGAAGAAAACAACAGTTCAAATTATATCTTACGTAACCCTGACTCCGGTATTCTTGAAATAAATATATAATAGGAAAAATGTCATAGATGCATGGAAGACTGCTTTAAAAGTAATGCACTTACTTGGTGTTAAAGAGACTCTTATTTTGTTAGAGGAAATGCTAAAATTTAGTTATCTGTTACCCTTAACGTTTGAAAACTTAGAGACAGGAGAGAGAAATGTTTACAACTACAACGCACTAACTTATATACAATCCTTCATGTCTCTCTCTTCTTTTGAAACGTTGATTGTAAAAGATGACTAAATTTTAGTATTTCCCGTAACGAAATAAGAGCTTATCTTGAACACCAAGTAAGTGCATTAACTTTATAATAGTTTAGAGAAAGACTGGTACGCGTGAGAGGCTACTTTTTCAAATGAAGGTGTTTTACTTAACAAAAATGTTTCTTCCGATCTCTGAAGAAATATATTCAGAAGTCCTTTCGAGATCCGAAGAAAAAGATGCCTTCATCTCCAACTCCGAAAGAAAACAAATCCAGTTTCGTGACAGAAAAAAGCAATTAAAATTTGGACTCCGAAAATATTTTTTTCCGTTTCTTCGGGAAATTTTCTGTTTTACCTTCTTTCTCAGTAACTTCAACCGTTTCCCAGTATTTTATTGTCTGGTACATAGTAGAGGCGCGTATGTAATCCGTGGCAGTTCTCGTGAAGAAATGTTGGGAATGGTTTTGTTTAATCATAAACTACTCATAGATAAATATTTTCGATGGTGCCACTCTGTGTTCTGTTGCGTATAATCTTGACGTCATCATCAAGGTGGTGTCCATCGAATTTGGACTTGTTATCGCTCATTGTAAAGATAATTTTTAACCCTACAAAAAGGGTTAGTACACATTTTTTTATAAACTTGATAGTTTACACAGTAATTAGATAATTATAAAATATTTTTATGGGTTATTCCACCTCAAACACTGGTTGCATCAGTATTTAAAAAAATCTTATTTTTTGTACTTGACTTCCTATATGTCTGAGGATATCAGAACAACTTTTGAAAAAATGCGCTTATTTCTCCCGGTGCGACCTTATTTCCAACATAGCAGATGGCGTTTTCTGCTCCCGTACGGAAACCTTAATATCTCAAAGCGTAGAAGAGCTAGAGAGATGAGCATTGTGTAGCTCGTGAAGTGTACTTTGAAGATTCAGAAGCATGTGTACATAAAATGACTTATTTTGTTCTAAATATTAGGCTGAAAAATGAGTAACGAATTGTATAAAACTGGATTTTGAAACCAATTTCGTTTCGTAAATGAGTTGAATATAAGGCTGCAATTTTGTTTAATGTTTAGACCTACCAACAGCGTGTTGACATACAAGAAATCATGGCGTTTAATCACATCCTTTTTTATCTACGAGGGTTCAAACATAACCCCTTGCCGAAAAATGCCGGATTTCGGACTTAAATATCTCAAATAAGTCTTCATAAAAAAAGTCTGAAATTTGGTGTCAAGGAAGCTTTGAATCTGCCCAACGCACAGTAAAAACTTCTTCACAAAACTCCCACAGAGGACAATTTTTTTACATACTCTTCTCTACTAACAGCTATGTGGACGAAATATTCAAGCAGTTAGGATGCGAAGTTTGGCCATTTCAAGAGAATGCATCAATTTAATTAGATATCGGCTACCAACTTAATCGTTCTTGCCTTTACTTCATTACACAAGGCAAATCATTACTTGTAAATAAAGATATTCCGCGAAGAGACAGTACAATTCAAATTATGTACTTACGTATCAGTCGCCAGTATTCTTGAAATAACTTTATATGTATAATAACGTTTAAAGCCCTTCACAAGCAACATACTTGAGAAAACATAAACGAAAAAACAAAAACGAAGGCTTAGTGTTTCCTTTTACTTTTATCTTCTCTAAGGTGTTACTTATAAAGTGATGAAACATTGTTAGATCATTATCCGCTACATTAAGCAACATTTCATTTTCTCGACTGATTACTGATTGTTACGTTCTACATTTATCGTTATAAATGAAACTATTCTGACGGTAGAATCATATGGAATTTACAACTTTATGACCTAACTGAACGAATAAATAAAGCACTTAGTAACTGTGGTAATATGTGTGTGTTAATTTGCATAGGTTTGTTATGTCCGAGTAGTTACTGATCAGGACTTCGTCTCATTTGGCTTAGAGAGAGAGCGGTACTTGTCTACAGCAGCCTCCGAAATAAGCGTCCAATTTAACGTAGATTTTCACATATTTCTAGAAATATCATGGTTTGTAACCGTTCCTTCGAAAAAATTACTTAATATCCCCTTCAACATATTGCGTGGCATTGTGAAGGTACTTAAGTGAAAACCTTGCGAGCTACTTCTCTTTAGAGATGATGATTAAAATAATTTAAATTTTCATAAGAAAATTGTTACGTGGGTTATTAAAATAACCTTTATTTTTAAGAGAAAATACTTCGTGAATTACTTATTGACCTTGACAATGCCATGTGTTATGTTAAAAGGACTATTGAGTCATCGTTTCAAAACAACGTGAACATGAAATAAGATGTTTAGAAATGTGTGAAAATCCATGTTAAATTTGACGCTTATTTTACAGGCCGTCTTAGTGAAGTACCGCTACCTCTTAAGAGTTTATAATCTCTACAAAATTAGTTATTAGAAACTTTTTTACGGATATCATTCAAGGTTGGTCTTCTGGATGAATTTGAACTGGTAATTTTAGAGTTTTTTGTACGTACTGTAGGTATATATATATATTTATACAATATTTGTAATCCTCCAGCAGGTGGGGTGAAAAACACTAACATTTTCAAATTTCCGGTCCCAGTTTAATGTGGAGTTTTGCACGGTTTTTATTAATGTTTGACCGTAAAAAATTAAAGTTGTGAGGGAGGGTACTTAGGAATTTGGGGGTCTGGCAGAATCACTGCAAAGAAGTATGCTTTACCATTATTGGGAACCCTTTGTTTTCATTGCGGATAGGAACAATGTAAACAAGATGTGGTTTCCTTTTCTAAATACTTTATTGAAACACAATTACACAACCTCAATCCATCACATTCGTAACTTTAACAAAAATGAAGAAAAGAAATCATCTGTACTTATTCTCGTCTAATTGTTGTCCTCGCTGTTATATTAAATTTACCACATTTGCTAACCTTATTTTTCTTTGATTTTACGTGTCTAATATCTCTGAAGATGTCCTTAGCATTAAATTTGGACAGACATTTAGAAAGTGTTTGTGTGTTTTTTTTTTTTTTTTTTTTTCTTACTGGAGGATTACCAACTCATATTTGTAAAGAGTTGTGGTTGTGTTGCTTACATCCAAATGTATATACATGCATTGTATTCTCAGAAATTAAAAGAGTTTTAGTAATATCTTTCGGAATAAAGACATATTTTGTCTTCTGTTTGAACAATAAGGCGAGATCTGAGTGAAGTAACTAGGGTTTAATTATTTCCAAAACTGAAAGTGCAGTTTAAGAAGAATCGGAGGAGTTGAAAGGCATTTTTTTCAATGTAATTAAGTACAGTGAAGTAAATCGCTCAAGAAACCAGATCCACAGCCGTTTTGAAAGTACACAGGGAACGAATGCCACGATGTTAGGAAATTCCTATTCATGTGACTATTAAAGTCCAGTTATAATCTGGCTGCTGAAGAATCTAAACGTAAATTATTGTGTTTAACGCACTTTTCGGTATGTGAAACGACTATAGTGCGTGTAGTGGAATATTGATATCGTCTTAGCGTTTGGTTTGTCGGTTTGAGGACAATTCAGAAATAGACTTCTGATCATAATGGCAGTGATGTCAGTTTGTCGTATTTATCAATTTTTTCGCGTATTAGTACAAGACAAGTGTTTCCCGTTCGGTGTGTCGAGAAGTGGAATATTCGAGTCTGCGAGATCTGATTAGTGTGAATAGGTCAAATCAGAGCACGAATGAGCTTCAGGATTAGTTTCGAACTGGTTAGAAGCCGAATTTATTTACAATGGTTTATAATTTTGCTTTTGTTATTCTATTGTTTGTGGGTACTATTATTAAGGTGCTTTATTTTTTTTAAGTTTTAGCTGAATCAAATAGTTTTGACTCTATTTAATTCAGATCTTTGCCAAGTGCAAGTGTGGGTAAACTATGAAAGATTGCCGTTGTGCATTTTATCCGAGCAGCATTATACGTATTTCTACTGTAATATTGTTATATTGTAAAATGGTGGTAGAAAATAATATGAATATAAATGAATATAAAATTACATAAAATAAATACAAAATTTTTGAAATTAGCTTGTGAAACAATGGTAATGTTCGTAAATTGCAGAAAAATTTGCAAGTGTTGAAAGATAATAGACTAAAAACAGTTAAATGTGAAAGTATCCGTCTTTGCTGATTGATGTAAATATCTTCCATAGTGTCAGATATATTAAATGCTCCTGTTTATTCTGTTGATTCTTTTTAATGGGCTCCGTTGAAGAAACTTCTATGAATTTAATATTAAGTTACTGACAAACCAGTGGAAATTGGTCATTCTCCCCCCCCCCCCCCTTTATTTAAATCATCATCACGTGAATGTGGTACGTGTTACTATCTAAAACATCCTTGAAATGATGTCTGTTTCAGTTTGAAAATTTTATCTGTTTAATTTCGAGGGCGAGCAGTAGTTTTCAATTTGAAATGCCACACTTGATTTTGTATTATGCAGTAATAGGCCTACTCACCTGCCCTCAATGCTCAACGGTGCTGATCGCTAGGTCACCAGATTGTCCATTCAATTGAAGAAATATTTTTAGTTAACTATTCCTTTATCTATTTGATGTGATAATTAGTCTTTTATTTTCAATTTTATCCAGGGCCGTACAAAATGCGTACGGTTCTGCATGTGGGCCGTACAGAGGGGAGAATTACCGTACAAATACGGTCAAGGCCGTACGGTTGGCAACACTGAATGCTTCAAATGCAATGATTAGAAACTTGTAAATATTTTGTCATAAATACATTTCTACAAATAGATGAAAATTGAGATTAATTTCCGTAGTAGAGTTCTGGATTGTATATGAATTTCGTGTTGTTCTTTCTATGATGTATTGGATTTCTACGATCGTACTTTTAGTGTGTATAGGTATCTACATAAATCCATACATAATGGAGCCGGTAGTTAGAAGGAAATAAACGCCAGAAATGAGAAAAAGACCTGTCTTTGCATGAAACGTTCCTTATTGAATAGGTACCAGGTGTGTAAATATGAAACCGGAATTTGTGCATAGACGGCGTTAGCTGTCACTGTGGTTACAGTAAAACTGCGTTCTTGGCGCCACTTGCTTGTTTTGAGTGCTGATAACGATTTGCAACTCACAACCAGACAAGTTTCATGTCATAATGTAGTGTTTCATAGCGTTGAACATGGCGCAGTTGGTATCTACAAACTACGATGTGCGGTCAGCATTGATTTTTTGTTACCATTTGAAGAAAACTGCTGCAGAATCGCATCGCATGCTTGTCAAAGTTTACGGTGATCATGCTCTTGGTAAGCCACAGTGCTATGCGTGGTTTAAAAAATTTAAAAGTGACTATTTTGACGTGAGAAACGAAGAACGTGGAAGACCACCGAAAAAGTTTGCAGACAGCGAATTGCAAGCTTTGTTGAATGAGGATGACGCTCAAACGCAACAACAACTCGCGGATCAATTAAATGTGATACGAGAAGCAGTTTCCATACGTTTAAAAGCCATGGGCAAGATTCAGAAGGTGGGAAAATGGGTTCCACATGCACTGACTGAACGACAGCAGGAAAATCGAAAAACCACTTGCGAAATTCTGCTCGCCAGGTACTAAAGGAAATCATTTCTCCACCGAATTGTGACTGGTGACGAAAAGTGGATCTATTTCGAGAATCCTAAGCGTAAAAGATCATGGGTAACTCCAGGAGAACCGGCGACATCGACTGCAAGACCAAATCGCTATGGACGGAAGACAATGATTTGTGTTTGGTGGGATCAGAAGGGAGTGATCTATTATGAACTGCTAAAACCTGGCGAAACCGTTAATACCCAACGTTACCGACAACAAATGATCGATTTGCATCAAGCTTTGCGTGAAAAACGACCAGAATATGACCAAAGACAAAATAAAGTGATTGTGCTTCACGATAATGCACCCTCCCACACAGCAAAATCGGTCAAGGAAACGATTGCGACGTTTGGCTGGGAAATCCTTCCGCATGCGGCTCACTCACCAGACTTGGCGCCTTCCGATTTTCACTTTTTTGCATCCATGAGACACGCACTTGCTGACCACCGCTTCACATCTTACGAAAATGGCTTAATGACTGGTTTGCAGCACAAGAGGCACAGTTTTTTGGTCTGGCATCCACACATTGCCGGAACGATGGCAGAAATGTATCGCTAGTGATGGCCAATACTTCGAATAAAATAGTTCTTAGCATTGTCATCCAATCACTGTGTCTTTTCTGTACATAAATTCCGGTTTCATATTTACGCATCTGGTATACAACGCCACTGCGAAATAAGAAGTTGTTTCTATAATGCACAATTTCTTTCTTGCTTCTGACACTGAATCTATTCCGTGAGAGAGTTTTGATACTACAAAGCGATTTACGTCGTTTTAGCGTTTATATCCTTCTTCCAACTACCGATTCAATTGGAGACAAGGATAGTGAACGGCTGTTATAGTGGTGCAGATTTTAAGTGTCTTCCAAGATATGCTAAATCATTCTTTCTTCGGTGTGCAAGGTCCCTGATTCAAATTTCAGTAGAAGTGCATTGATCGCACTGGTTATCAGAAATAACTAAAAAATAAATAAATACATTTTTAGAACCATACAAGCTTGTCTAGGATGTTACAAGTAATTCAGCTAACTTCTTTGGTATCAGCAAGTACCTGTAACATACTTTGTTTTATTTTCCCTGCTATTTTTCAAGGTTTCGGGTGGTTCAGAGTTCTGATTTTCGTCAAACTCACCATTTGATTTCTTTTGATCCTAAGAAAAATCCAAAATGTTCTTATGTTTGGGTAGTAGTGTGTTTTGGCGTTAGACGTCTATAAAGTTCGTGTGGGAAATGGCGTGTGATCTACAAATAGTTCAAACAATAACTCCTCACCTAAGTGTTAGATTTCGCTGAAATTTTGTGTAAAAATATTCATTGACCAGATTTTAATAAACGGTGTAAATATCGGTGATACAGGTACATCAAACTTTAACAATGAAATTTAGAATACTTTCGACCAAAATGTCTAGTAGATGCTTTGTTGTACAACGCTCCCAACGTCGAAATTCAGCAAAATTGGCACAGGTGGATCAATATATGAAAGTTCAGTTTTGAAAATTACATGATGGAGAAGTATGAGTCTGCCGCTGTGTTGTCAAATATGATGAAGTGTCAAATAAATTGTCACACACATCTAATAGCGTGTTAAACAATTTTACGTTTCGCCTTGATTACTTTAACTACTCGCCTCGACATGGGTTCCACAAAGTGTAAGAAGTGTTCTTGAGGTATTGCAAGCTATGCATGCGTGTAAATGACAATCCGCAAATCCCGTAAGACGGATATTAATGGATCCTGGGCTCAAATATTGCTCCATTGAATTAATGTCCGGGAACTTCATGTGCCGCTCCTGGTTTGCAGATTCAGTTAAATATCCTTTCAACCACTGCGTAGTCACCAGCGATATGGAGGTATATTATGCTGTTGGAAGTACCCATCAGTATCCGGGTAGACTAAGGACATGAACGACGGTTGGTTAGACACTACCTGCACATAGCTCATGTCAGTAAGTGAGCTCTCCAGTTACACAAATGGACCCTACACCATCAGTCCTTTCACCTGCCTGCATTGACACACATGGCACGACGAGTCTGTTGCCTCATGAGTAGCTTTTACGCTAAATTTTTACACGTCTCTATACGAAACAGTTCGTATCGGACGTAGCAACTTTACACCAGTCGTATTTTGCTGCTCCATCTCCCAGGTGAGGCGTGTAGCTGTGTCGATGGGCGGGCCCGGTTAGGTCTTGGGGTGCCAACGTTGGACAGTACGCTTGCTGACATGTATATCTGCATCAGCATTGAATTCGATGGTCATTTGTTTATATGTACCGTGTTTTTATGGTATTTCGTAGCGTGCCTTTTATGTATATATTGCTCTTTAAACTAATTTTGCCTAGAAACAAAAGTTAATAGAGATGAAGCTGAGAATTCAAGCTGCCTATTGCTTAAAAATCAATACAGTGTCAGTACTTAGCGGCAAGCATCATTCGCATTTCTGTAATCAAACAGAAATACTGTTAAATCCAGATGTAAGATAAATCAAAATGGCAGATTTCACTATATACACCAATTAAATGATTATATAA
Organism: Lepisma saccharinum; assembly: GCA_022664845.1. Taxonomy (NCBI): domain Eukaryota; kingdom Metazoa; phylum Arthropoda; class Insecta; order Zygentoma; family Lepismatidae; genus Lepisma; species Lepisma saccharinum. The sequence continues at coordinate 1,944 of JAGDQP010043371.1, read as the reverse complement.
ATGAATTTTAATTTACCTCTAAGTAGTCAACAGATACAGATCTAGAATTATCAAATGTATCTCATTGAACTTCGAAACCTTCTACAACAGTAAATAGGTCGTTAATAAACTACGTTGTTCATTAGGATCGTAATTGATACAAAGTTAGCTTCCACTCACGTTTTCGTGCTAAGAATGCTTTTAAAGTAATGTCCAACAATAGTATGTAATCTGTGGACTCGATTGGATTTTTTTACTTTAAATCACACTTTGAAGGGACAGTGCCAGTGGGAAATGATATCTATCTGTTTCGTAGGTGGCTGCATGAAACCTCTCTTTTTGTCGTAATATTTGTGTTAGCTGTGTTTCAGTGATAATGCTGCATGTGTGTTTTAAAAATAGAACTCATTAGTCTTTTTCTCTCAATACAAAAAAAAAATTTAAGAAAAAAATTGTAACAAAATTGAATTCAGTCTTAAATAACAAATAAAAGCAGTAAATATTTAAAAATAATAATAATAATAATTCTTTATTTTCATTGTTTGTATGAATAAAAAAAAGAATTTTGTATCTGCTGTCAAATTAATTTCAGTAGAGTAGTATCAAATTAAATTCTTGTGTTCAGTTTGGGAGTCAGGTGGTCATCTTTAAATTACACGGTAAGGCAAGAAATCATGGCACTGGCAACACTGAAGAACCTCACTATGGTTGATAGCGTATATTGGCGACTGGGAATACTTGTCTCAGTTTCATGGTGCTGCAAAATTGCTATCACAGGTCTTAGAATTACGGCACTCGTTTAGCCCTCATATTGAGATTATAGAAGACAACATAAAATTATACATGAACCATCGTTGTTACTGCTAGTCGACAATTAAGTTCACGGATAACTTTATAAAGAAAATCCTTTCTTATTCGAAGATTTTTTTGCAAATATCTCTCGATCAGTTTCTAAGTTGATTTTTCAAGTATTCTGTGGTTGACTTGAACGATACAGTATTAAACGTTCTGCGTGATTCTACTCAGATTTTCAGTAATATTAGTTTTCGATGAGCAACAAGAAAATTAGCTGTTTACTGTAAAACACCTTCATCTCTGTTATTCATACACTCGGTCATGACATTTGAGTGACTGGACGGATTTTATTCAAATTTGATTAACATCGTAAGTGCATCCTATGTTTAGAAAGTATTATACCAAGGCACCAGTTGAAATAGATGTAAATGTACACTTGGTATTGAACATAGAATGTCATTCTTAGAGAAGTTACAAAAACTTGAAGGTGTAAATAAGAAAAACATGTTAAAGTAAAGTGTACTTTTTTAAACATGAAGTAGAGAACGAGGAAGAAAAGAAAGAATGACGTACATAGAAAACTACTGGAGAGAATTGTAGTAGTGATTGTAAAACTGAATGCCATGTTGAGGTCGTTATCCTCCAACTATCCAGTTCCTGCATTTTGAACGTGAATTGGTTCAGTGGATTTGAACTTTGCTCAGATCCTGACTCAAAATTTTCTAGAAGGTTCCCTCAATCTCATCGTGTGAATATCGGGATCGTACCTAAATTAAGGGTCCTTACTGCTTGCTTCCGTATCCTTTTTCAGAACGTTGCGCTAGGCAAGGAACGTTATCATTTAACTTGAGATGATCTTAATATTTCCGAAGATCAGTGCAATTCAAAAATACAAGGAAATGAATAATTTTTTACGTAGTTCTCGTATAAATTACGTAGTGTACAAAAGGTTCAAAGATCACTCAAAGGTTATCACTCCAGTTGCTGGTTTATCTGTGTTGCAACTAGTTTTCACAATAGTTTACGTGCTTGTTAACAATCATCGTGTAGAAAAACAAGGGGGTGGGTGAAAGAGTACTTTCTTCTTCATCTCTGTCTAAAATTGTTAGTACATACGTACGTACACTTCAGCATTCCGGTGAAAAACAAATATAACGTAAAACTTCAATA
>JAGDQP010043370.1:0-16240 GCA_022664845.1 Lepisma saccharinum | reverse complement strand
CTTCTAATTAACTGTCACTAACATCTTCACACAATGCTCACACCTCAATTATACCACACTCTTTACAGCAATAACTTTTCACATAGAGGTTACAAAGAATATTCAACCATCGATAGGGTTTAATCCTTGAGGAAAGGAAAAATGAAACTATTGGCGTTTTGGTCATTATAACGCAACTTGGGTTCACCCAATGGGAACATTTCTAACCCATCGTATTTCATATTTATGTAAAATCATAAGTAACCCAAATAATGTTCATGTTATCGACGCCCTGTTCTTTCAAAACCAAATATCGAATACCTACAAGGTACATAAGTTATATTTATATTTCTATGTACATATGAATAGTCTTTTGCCATAGTGTACGTGCGCGATATTATGCAAACCACTAATGCATGATTTTTTCCACCATACCCCTTCCCTGTGTTCAGCGTATTATTACGCCCACTGTAAATCTAGCATTTACAATGTATTTTCCCGAGTGAAACCCTTTCCGTAGTGTGTAATTGTTTGAGAAATTCTGCCCATACCTTACATAAGTTTTGTGTATATATTGCTTGCTTTGCCTTTAAGGACAACTTAGTATTGTATTGGCTATTATTGTTAATACATCATCATCATAATCATGACCATCACAGTCATTATCATCATCCCTATCATCATTATTTCAATGTTGCTTATTTCTTTCGTATTTATTACTGAATGGAGAACTATGAGCAGCAACTTGGTTAGGTTAGGTTATAAAGATTGATACAGTTTTGAGAGTAATATACTTGATATGTTCTTTATTGTCAAATTTTATTTCATAAAATTACTTACAACTCCTGTAAGTTATTTAAAAATTTGGTGAACTTGTCACAGCCAGATTCACGTCAAGGACTATGCATGAAAATATTTATAAACTATATAGTATTGTGATAACATGTTATGTTAGATGTGGACGGTAAGTTACATGAACAATTTGACAGAAAATTCCGCGCAACACTGGAAAAATGATTCACACATTGTCTTTCTTTGTGTGGTAATCTTTGAAACAAGGTGCTACACAAAGTCCAACATTGCATTCACTACACTGATAACGAGACTCTTTCCTTATGCCTCTGACTGCACATACTTTACATTTCCTTGTAGCATTTTTCTTCTCTTCTGTAGCTGGAACATAATCTGGAAAGTGTCTTTCAGTCAACCTCATTGGATTGGGCTCAGAACTGGGACGACCGATTCGACTTTGCCGGTTATCCTCTTTCAGATGTGTTTCAATGATGTTTCCAACTAAATCTGTTCGAAATTGTAACATGGTTTTCTTTCCTCCCAGCTTCTTGCGTACAACGTGAGCGGTGAAGACAGAAATATTCAACAAGTGTAGAAATGTTTCTTATAATACTTCTTCAGTCTTTTCCTTTCTACTGGGTACGCCCACAAAATTTGATCACATTTATCCACATCACTCATATAACGATTATAATCATCTACTACAGCCGGGATGACAGTTTCTTTGCCTCTCCTTGTCACAAGTATTTCGCTGTCTTCATAGGAAGTACTGAGCATACGAACTTCCCTCTTGTCTTTCCATTTCATGATCATCATTTGCCCTTTACATTCGTACAAAACTTCCTTCTCCCCCTTCTTCAGCTTAGCTTTGTCTACTTCAGGTGGAACTCCTTTTCTTCCCTTCTTGACAGTTCCTACACAGTCTATTTGATTAGATTTCCAAGCTAGAGTTGATTCTAGAGTTGTATAATAATTGTCAGTGTAAATACAGTTAGTAAAAGATAGAAGCTCTTTTGCGATAGTGAGAACAACACGAGTAGCATGGTAACCATTGCTGCCTTCTAATTCAGTATCTTTGCCTGTGTACAAAATGTTCCAAATCTAACCTCAGAGAGTACATAAGTCTTAATTCCAAATCTACTTCTTTTTATGAGAATGTATTGAACTCATGACAATCGTCCTTTCCACAACATTAAACAACTTTCATCAATAGACTCTTTCCGGTATATGCACAGATTTGAATTTAGGTACAAGGGCGTCTAGTACAGGTTTTATTTTCCACAGTTTTCGATTGGAATCGGTGCATGATTTTGAATTATCAACAAAATGTGGGCATTTATTGAGCAGAACACGTCTGTTGTATGGCATAATATGTCCAAAAGCTGGTGTCTCCAATATAATCTTTTTGCTGTAATACATAGGTTTCCACACAATTCCCTGAAGAATTAGAATTGCCAAGAACAACCACACTTCATCTGTGTACGTATCGCTCCACGCAAGAAGTCGGCTTCACTTCTTCAGGAGGCCTGTTTTTTGCAACATCGTTTGACTTGCAAATCTATTAGTTTCAAGCACAATCAACTGCACAAGATCATCTGAGAAATATAACTTCAACAATTCAAGAGCATTATCCTTATCATCCACATGTACTTGCAAACCACTATTGTTATAAAACACTTCTGGTAACACGCGGGTATGTAGTCTTGTCCACAAGGTACCAGCAACATCTTCCATTTCACTCCCATCGTTTCCATCAGAATCAGAGAAATCAGAAATATCGGATAAAGAAACCTCCGAATCATTATCACTGGAACTAAGCAGGTGTTCAATGATGTCGTCATCTTCAACAACACGTTTCTCACTTGCAACTGTATTCTGCAAATTATATATATCAACACACAAGGCTTCTCACTGCTTCAGAAACGAATAGCAGCAGAAACAGAATAAACACAGATGCATTCATATTTTTTAAATAGGCCACAGTTAATAAATTATTGTTTTCTTCTTCTTCTTCTTGTTTTGGTAGAATTTCATGTACGAAAAACCTTCATTATCATTTTCAGTTCGGCTATACCATAGTGGTGATTTTGCGTTTGAGTCCAATACTATTATTAAGTTTCGATTTTGATATGTGTTTATGATTAATTCTAGTTTATTTATAAGTTGTGTAATTTTAAATCTGAACTGACAGTACATGCTTACCAAGACAAATCTTCCAAATCCTGTTAGAAGTTCAACACAGACAGTATGTTCATCCGTTAGTTGCGTAATTTCAATAATTTGAAGGTTTCGATTAAAGTTTACAACTGCAGCTTTAGGATTTTCGCCTCTCAGCACCACCTGTGCTGTTGGAGGGATGTTCATTATTCTTCCTTGTAAGGTGTATGGTTGTTGGAAACAGATGATATCTGTTTTCAGTTCTTCCGCAAGTCTTCTTACTTCCGAACCGACCATTATGGATCATTGTGCGTTTATTTGTAGCACAGAGCAATGTCCAGGCGACATTTACGGCGGAAATTTGGTGTTAACAAAGCAGTGCGGCCAGGCCTCTTTCGGGTCCAGCAGCACCCTGCCATGTACTTTCACAAAATTCTTATAGACCTCGTTTAAATTGAAGTCTTCGTCCCTGCGTTCGAAAACTTCATTTACAAGTTTTAGTAATCGTCCCGGTCGGTCGAAAGATTTCCTCTTTTCAAAGAGATTCGATCAACGGTATCCGGTATTTAGAACGTTATTCTATCCCCATTATCATAGAGCCCGCGTACTATGTGTCTGAATGCAATGGTCAGGATCTTCCAATATTGCCAGTTTATATCTATTTTCCTCTCCTGTATATGTCCTGTTTTCCTTTTTGGTTGTTCCCTGGATCCACTTGCACCGCCGCACATGTTTTCCTCTTCAGTAGATGTTATGTCCGTTCCTTCTTCCTATGTATCTGGTTCATTTTCCTTCAAAACCGGATCCTCTGGCGGTGCATCTTTTATTTCCCCATCATTATCCGAAGGTGTTTGCGATTCTACCGTTGGTCCCCCCCCCATCAGCAGTCTTGAGAACTACTTTTTCCATTTCTTCTTTCTAATAGTATATCGCGCAGATTTTAAAAAATGGTTTCTGTTTGAATGGCCTATGGTAAACCAGTATGGAGATATTACATATTTTGTAAACTACTGCAAAAATGGAGGTCATTAATTAATAGATTGGGATAGAAATAAAAGAATACCCGTTTTAAACTATTTTAACACAAGGAATATAAGTATTATTATTATTTGAAAGAGGTCAATTAACCAAGATGAACGATTTCAGATGGACTGACCTGCACTGTAAAAATAGGAGACACAATGTTCATCGAAAAAATGGAGGCAGCTGAGCTACCTCCACTTTTTGGATTAACCTACATTCAGCCAGTTTTCGGTTGAACGTTTTACTCTCTGTAAAATTTCAAAATGCGCACATATGTCTTTTCCAACATATTTCATTGAAGCAGAACATTTTCTGAAAGTAGAAAAGAAGAAAATGTAATCTTCTTTTAAAATTTAAAATTAAAAAAAAAGAAAAGAAAAACTTCATGTGGTCGGGTTTCGATCCAGGGTCCACTAGATTTTACTACGAGGAATGTCTGGAGAAAAAAAGGGAGAGATACATTTGCTACTGTGTAAAGATTTATACCCAACTTGATTCCTCTTCCCGCCAATGCAATCATGTCGTTCTCGATCCACCAATCAACAGTTCACAGTGTAAAAGCAACATAAACACTCAAAATGGTGAGGCGTTCAGTGACAAGCAAGTAACTTTACTCCTGTTATTGGATTATAAAATATACACCAAGGCTTAAACTTCATCCACAAAGGTGCGTAACCTCAAAACGGCCAGTTTAGCTTACACTTCAATCAGAAAATGACCGAATTGTAAGCGTAAAATAAGTTGAACGTTCACCGACGACACACTTTGGCCAGTTTCAGCCAATTTTCAGTTAACGTTAAGCCATTACAAAAATGTTAAACTTTAAAATGGAGTTAAGGTTATCAGCCTTTCCACTATATCCACATTTAAGAGTAAATAAAACAAAACGCTAATTTTTTACTTTTGTTTCTCCATTCATTTCGTGTTTCCACTTTTTACAGTGTGTAGTTTGTATAAGATCGCGAAAATCTCTCTGCCTTATACGTAGTTTGCAACACTGTGGTGTGTACTTTAAGTATGTTGTTTACCATCACTAGTCGATGTAAAATATCCCATGACACGATGTGAAGCAATTTGAAAATTTTAAACTTTATACCTAGTTGGCAACACTGACAAACCGGTGATATTATGTTTTCACTCCTGATGTTTACCATGTTGCTAGAAACAAATTTCCGGAAGCGGAAGTTTCATTCAATGGCTCGTTTTTTACTTATTGATAATTATTCATTTCCTCCCATTACTAGGTGTCGATTTTGGTCTCAAAGTTGGAAACGCTTGATCTCCAAAACTAAGCAAAATTTCACCCATGTTCAAAGGTACTTTTTTTTACTTGTTTCGATGTCAGAAATCACCACCCGAAAGTTACGTCCTTTATTCCTAAATACTGTGGATATATCCTTTATTTAACTTCTGTTAATTTCGAGGTTTCGCCCCCTTTAGCTCCATCGCCCTTGTCCATCGCACGTTAAATCTTTGTATTCTCCATACTTCACCATCCTCTATCAGATACATTATCCTTGATTAGAATCTCAGCGGCAACTATCGTGACCCTCCCTTGTTAGGCAGTTCCATTATGAATAAATGGAAATTTGATTAACACTGTTCTTCAAACTACATAAAAACTTATTATTTAACTCTCAATTATGACCGAGACAGCCATATTTGGCCTAAGCCCGTCATATTTCTGAGATGTACACTAGGAAGAAATACACAAAAACTGGGACAAAATCCCAAAATTCAAATTTAAAAAATAAACCCAAAAGCCATCTTATACTGTAGTAAAATGTCCAATATGCACTAAATCACTTCGTTTCTAATCCTTAAGGTTAATGTAAAGCTAAGATTTGCAACAAAAGATGGCAGCACTATCTAATATGTCTAATATGTTTTTATCCTTGCACGAACTTTCACTGCTGCCCCTACAAATTCAAGCCTACATAGTTCAAACTTTTCAGGAAGAAAGCTCATAAACAATTCAAGAGTTCGATAAATGACGATTTTTTATTTTCTTGTTTGTTCATTGTTGAAAGACCTTCATTGTTATAAGTTTGGCTGTGCATAACAGCAATGAAGCTATTCGAACAATGAAAAAGAAAGAAAATAAAAGGAATCGGCTCGGATCGAACTCTTAAACTGGTTATAAACTTTCTTCCATGAAAGTTTGAACTCTCTAAGTTTGAATTTGTAGTAGTAGCATAAAAATTTCATGCAACGATAAAATACATTATACATATACGGAGATAGTGTTACCATATTGAATTGGAGATCTTGGCTTTACATTAACCTTAAGTGCGCTCAAATTTTAATAGTGCATGTGCGTTCAAATTTGCCCATTTTAAAAAAAAACATTTTTGGAATGTTTTGGTGTACATTTTCTGTCGGCATCTGCAATTTCTCCAAACAAGTTGTTAAATAAAATACGTTTGGTTTTCTAGTTCGTCTACAGTGAAAGCATAACTTTAATGTAGTCGCGAGTGTTATCCTACCATTTTCGTAACATGTATACATCGAAAAGTTTTGAGGATTTTGCCAATTCCATGGAGACGTAAAGCCGAGCAAAGGCAAACTCTGTTTTTTCACTTAAATAGTATGGCACAAGTACTTTCATCGCTTCCAACACTTAGCTGCTACCTTCTACGTAAAACCTCCTCAAAAGTGAGAAAATGTGTAGTTGCGCTCATACGCTTGGCGATGGTCTGCATAAAATCTGCACCTTTGGTTAATAAGAGGTTCCGGAGCGAGAAAGTTTTGGCTAAGAGAAGTACCAGGTAACGGAGAACTGGAAGTTGGTGGAAAGGCCTGGTGTAAAGGAGCAATGGGTTAGCGTTGGCTTAGCAATTGGAAGGGCCTTGGAACGATCCCAGCGGTAGCCCATCCTGACTGACCTATTTTCCATAGTTTTTTCTTAGTCACACAAGGCAAATGCTCAGATGGTACCTACAAACTAGGCCCTGGTAATCTTCGTTCCAGCATCTTCTCCCGCATCCTATCTCGACCTGAATCTGAAATACCTAAATAACATAAAATAAATTCAATTTAATTAGAAGCATGGGTGGAGAGAGGGCACAGGTTGACTTCTAAAGTGCAAAAGATCCTATAAGTTATTCCATGAGATAATGGGCTATTTATTTAGACAGTGAGGTCCTTGATCGGATGTAGTAAGGAAAGAAGATTCCTTTTTCAGTTGTTGTTTCCTTACTTTAAAATGGAAGCTGTTATGACAACAGATCCCTAGGGAAATAAAATAAATAAGTAGAGGTTCTTCACTAGTTAATACATGGATGTCGATACATATAATGAGATTGTTTAAAAGACATAAGCAGTTTTTCGTGGGGAATTTTAGGACTAGGTGATTCTAAGTAATGTAATTATATTGGTTAGAAAATCATCTTCATATAACGCAGTTATGTCGAATCTATTGTCTTCCAAGCTGAAGAATCTGATTATCGTGAAGTTTTGGAATCTAACCTGTCAATTGAGTTTAGAGATCGTTAGATTAGTAAACAACTGCTTTGATAATGTAGAATAGTTAGTACATCTTATCTACTACTTTCTCCATATTGTGTTGGCAAAATATTTATAATTATTTGTTTGGAAGTAATAATACTTGATATAGATACACACATACAATATATAACACTTAGAATACTAAGGAAACTTTGAAGATGGAATCTAATGTAAGAATATTGGAAGCTATTGACACGGAAAATAGTAACATTCGAATGTTCCTAGACAGGTTTCAATATATGTATATAGGAAATCAAATAGATGAAACATGAAAAGTATCCGCATTACTGTCAGTAATTGGTCCTACAAAGTACGAAACATTACATAGTTCATGTACACCTGAATCCGTTTCTACTAAAAGGTTTTCCGAATTGAAAGATATTTTACTCGAAATATATGATAAATTAATAAGATAGTGGCCCGTTACTCCTTTCACTACCTGTACCAAATTCCACATCAATGAATACAAGAATATGTGTTCATATTAAAAAACATAACACAATGTCAATTTGGCTCATACAATGATATAAGATTGAGAACAACTAGTATTTTGAGCATATAATGAAAGCATCAGAAAGAGATTATTGGTGGAAAGAAACCTAACTTTAACACGGGCTCTCGATATAGCAATTTCAATTGAAGAAGCCGAAAAGATGCTACTTTATTGGCACGGAAGTACAATAACAAGCTCAGTGTACATGAATTATCAGATCGAAACAAATCTAATTCGAAACAATCTAAATATTATGGAGAAAGCTCGAAACCTATTATGAACAGTTGGCGATGTGCAGGTTCACACCCGATTCGAGAGTGCTCGGCTTTTCACGCAACATGCTTTGTGTGTAACATCATTTAATACTTCAAAGGCTTGTAAACATCAACCAGCTAGAAATTATAATAAATCCAAATATAGTAATAATCAACAGATTCAAGAGAACACTACAAATACAGTTGACATTATGAGTTCAATGAGTGTTGATAATATTTTGTCTGTACCACCAGTTGTAGAACAACCAAAATTAATAAACTATAATGAAACTAACATAAATGTCAGAAGTACACATAATGAAGACTTACTAATATACTTAATTAATAACCAGAAGATAGTAATACAAGTGTTGAAAAATTCTAAGCGTATGAGTTCTGTTACACATTCAGGTACAACAATCAAGACATGGTCTTTTAAAACTAAGTAATACAGCTAATGATGAAGATTATGACCACCAAGGTCCCTCTCAGAGTAATCCTTCAAGGCTTAATGACAAATATTTAGTAAAAATTGAACGATAGAGTGTGACTTATTGGAGAACAAGGATGAAGAAGAGGTAAGCAAGGAATAGTACTCTTTAACCCAACCTGCACTGCAATGCAACATTTAAGTGATAGAATTAACATCATGAATCTCCAGAAAAGTGTGCTCATCATCTATAATGTAAAAGAACCTAAGACGAAGAGATGATGGCAAGACAAGAAGAACCATAATTAAATGTTAAGAAAACCATGAATATCGAAGGTGGTAGTAATAGAAAAAAGAGAAAGAAGAAACAAGCTAATAAAGGATATTCACGAAGAAACATGGAAAATGAGATAGAAACGGAAAGGTTTATGGAGAATTGCTCCGATGATGATTTCAGAATACGACTGCACTTTATAGAGGAGGACCTCGAAAAAGGATATGTGGAAGGTCTAAACAGTTGGCTACAACCGAGGAACATAATAACTTCCACTACAAATGAACCCTAAGAGGAAATTCTAGGTTTCTTCAGGATATTCCTTAATACGATCGACAGATATAAGTTGCATTTCTTGCCTAAACTGTCGGGAAAACCTTACTAAGTATTGGTTGTTATTTTTCTTGCTAACAATGTAACAAGGCCCCACGCATTTCTTGGAAAAGCTTTCCAGCATATTTGGAAATTGTATAGAAAGTAAATTAACACCTTTTCATTTTCCTGAAATTATATTTTAGAGTGACGTTTATCGTAATATGCTTTCTGCTTGAAATGAGTTTAATGAAATTTGTCTGCTATTTTCTGTCGTATGTCATAATTTTCTGTTGTAATTTGCAAACTACATTTGATTCCTAATTTGGAATCTGTAATAGTTTTGGGGTTAAAGCCATACTTTAGGAAATACCCTGTTTGTCGATACTTGAGAATTTATTGAAAAAATTGCATTTGGAACATATCTTTCCCATGATTTCATATTGTCTTTTACATAAAATTTTAGTATTTGTTGAACCGTCTTCTGTGTGATTTCGGAGAAGCTCGTACTTGAATGTGAGTAACTCGGATTGAAATTAAGTTCAAATCTTATTTTTCTCCCATCACAGTAATGGTGAACTAGAATGTATTGGGTGCTTATGGACAATTAAAGAATTAAAGCATCCGCACTTGAGGATTATTTCTTGTTCCAGAAAATCTATTACTGTTTTTGCTGTAATGAAATCAACTTGTTTTGCTATTACTAGGCGTGGCATGCATTCAACTGCTATATGGACATTTGTTGATTACTATTCAGAAACTTCAGAAACTATTGGTCCCAGTGTACCAAAAATATATATTTCACCAAGATTTCCTACAGGATGATGGAAAAGTTCACCTTGTTGCTTCTTAGGAAATGTTTTGTAGCTTTGACACTTGTCGCACTTCTTTAAGAAATATGCTAACGTCTGTTTTAGAGAAGGTACAGGTGCACTCAACCTCCTATCAAATTGAGTACCGGAGTGTCCTTGGTATTCCTGGGCACCTTGGGAAGGTAAACGAGGTCGAGTGTGGGACTGACCACCCCACGTCTCTTCGTACCGTAGGTCAAGAAAATGTTGAACGCTACCTCCGCATCCCCCATGCGCCGTTCACGTACCGCACAGGGGATAACGTTAACTTTTACTTTACCTTACATAGTATTGCAATTTAACAATGTTGATCTGTAAAGTTTGGTCAAGCCTGGGTGCCCTGCTATCGGTGACTTGTAAATGCATTCAAACCACTGTGGAATCAAGCTTTTATTTATACATAACATGTATTTCGCCCATTGCCGGATGTATTCTTATGCCATACAGTAGTCCATCTTTTTATAGTTGTCCATTTTGACAATGGTATTGTAGCGCACGTATTGTTGTTGTATCTTCGGGCTGCTGCCCATTTAAAGCTGCAATGATGTTGGTATGTTAGATCTCTTTCCTTTGCTCCTATTTGCATTGAAAAAAATTGTTCCGTTTTGAGTACGTTATTTACTAAAGCAATGGAACGGAATGCAAGATGGTCTTCAGATGTTACCACATTGTCTGTAACTTTTCCTTAGTTAACAGTAGATCCTTCTGTATTTTCTTCACATTCTTCTTTTTCTTCTTTGTTTTTGATGTCTTCTGCTTGCTCAAGTCTGGAGAAGATATCTGCTGTCATATCCTTCCCATTTTGCCATTTTGAGTTTGTAGAATTGTTAAACTTTTGATATCCGTGCAAAGAGTGAAGTGATGGTTAAGTAGGTAATGCTTGTATTTTCATAAACAATAGACAATTCCAGCTAGTTCCTTAGTCAAAGTGCTATACCTCTGTTCCGTCTTTGTCAGTCTTTTTGAGCAACATGAAACTACGTTTTCTTCGTTCTTTTCAGGACAATAACACGTCATTTAACCCTCCTAGTTGATAGGTGCTTGCATCTGTGTATAATCTTATCTGCGCTTTTGCATCAAAATGAGAGAGTGGTGTAGCATTTATTATGTACTCTTATATTTGTTTGAAGTGTGTCAAACGACTGATCCCATTTAAATTTAGAGCTTTTTGCTGGAACGGTTCTATTCTATCCGTAAAGCGATTAACAGGTGCACGCATTAATGAGCACAACCCGATAAAACCTCTAAGTTGTCTCTTCGTTCTCGTTTTTTTTTAAATTTCTAATTTTCTTTGCGATCTTCGGAGAAATTGATATATTATCTGCCGAAACCTTAAAACCGAGGACCTCCAAAGCTGAATAGAAAAGATGTAATTTCCACCCTGAAGAAGTGCTTCCACAAGCGTTGGAAGAAGAGTTCTAGGTCTTGTAGCTTATTATATGAGCCTATTATTATATCATCTGCGAAACTTGTTATTCTATTCGGTATTCGTTATAGAAGTTTTTTGTTACAATCGTTAACGCAAATGCCGACGTGGAATGTCCCATGTAGCTCTTCCATGTAGTTCTTCTTCGTGTGATTTACCTCGAACGTAGTGTATTTCTGGCTATTTTTCTCCAATAATATCTGGTAGTATGATTGGCTGATATATACGGTTGATATTAGATTCTTTCCTTTTTGACTAGAAAAAACTTCCTCTGCTGAAGAAAATGAAATAGCTGAATATTTCGTATATTTATTTAGATTAATTAAATTTAAAACTAACCTAAAATCCTGTGATTGTGGTTTTCTCCCTACCAAGAGAGGAGAAGAAAAAGAACTAGAAAATGTTTCCTTTATGATGCCTGCTTTTCCTTACTTACTAAGCTAGAGATCAATCTGTTTCCTTAACCCAATTGGTATGAGTGGCGATCTTGAGTGAAAAGCCGCTGCTTTATCTATGCGTAGCTTGTTCACATAACCTCTGAAATGGCCAAGCTCTGATAAATGGTAAGCAAAGATGTTTCGGCATTTATACAACAGTCTAGCTATACTATTTCTGGTGTTCACTGAAAATTCAGGATTGGTCAAGTAAAGAAAAATTAAAAAGATTTTCAGTGTATGCTAATCTTGCTTCGATTTCTTGTTTAGAGCGATATTGATAGATATTAACTGAATCGGGTTTCTGTTTTTCAACGTGAAGTGAAATTTCTTCCATCGTATCTTCGATGTATGCTATTGGTGAGTTTTTTGCAACACAATTTTATTTCTTGTTGGGTTTATGACCAAAATTGTTGGATTATCAATTGGCATTTTCATCGTTAACCCTGGAAGATTATATCGGTCTTTTAAATACTGCAATATGGTAACATAAAGAAACGCTGACTCAACTTTCACATTCTTATTCAGTTTTACCAGAAGGTAGAAGTAAGATTTTGCTGTTACAGTAACATCTGTTGCAACATAAGCATTTGCCATACTCTGTTGATTTAGGAACACAATTACTGATGGAGCGATATCTTACTTATTTTTATTTTCCTATTCAAGAGTAGCTTTTCTTTGTCTTTTGTGAAAGGAAATGATATTTCGTTCTAGGTCTATTTGTGCAATAAACGTTTTAAAAAGTTATGGTCAAATATAGAGTTTAAGTGACTATTTCCCATTACCAGAAAATAATGCGAGTAGCATGTTGTACCTATTTTAAACTTTATCAATGCAACATAGATTAATTTTATTATCTTATTGTTTATTCCTTTTATTTGTGCTTCAAACGGAATCAATGAACTGTTTTTCGGTAGTTCTTGTTTAGGCCAAATGGATATGGAATTGGCCGTGTCCAAAATTGTAGGAATCTCCTATCTGTACTTTTATTAATAAACGGTTATTGTCCGCATCAAAATCCGTAAAAACTTTTTTGAATTTTCCTTGTTACAAATAATACCCACAGGGTTGGACCAATTTTCGTGTGAAGTTGCACTTGCTTTATTCGCCCGGTTGTCTGGTGATCGGACGGGCGACGTTACTCGTTTCCCTGGTTCGTTTTATTTTTGTTGTGACAATATGCGAACTGTCACCTGGTTTAAGACAAACCGAGCAAACGGTAACTGTACCACATGCATTGTTTTGACTATTTTCTTTCTTTTTGTATTCATTTTTCTTATACGCTTGTTCGCCATTTTTTATCATTTTTATTGTAAGAACTTTTGCCCTTCTTCTTCTTATATTGTGTATAATATGATGTATTTTTTGCTATTGTTAGAGATAATTCTGCTAACTTGTTCGTAATACTTTCCAGGTTGGACTGAGGATGAACATTTTACTAGGCTGTGTATGATTGCTTTTACGTTTCATTTGTTCAATATGATAAGCTGAAGTATCAATTATATGTTTAATAGGAGTTTGGCCATGTGGCACAGGTTGTTCACCGTAGAATGAGAGATTAGGAGGTTGTGGTAAAGTGTGATTAGAATGGGACATTTTCACTTGGTAGGTTGGATTTTGCGTAAAAGTATGTTTTCTAAGTAGGTAACCAGGAGCTTCAGGTTCTCCTTTATGGAATGAAGTAATAGGTTATTCAGTAGTCCAAGAAGGGAATGTTTGCGTACTGGAACATTGTTGATTGGTCATTTGATTAGGTACTAGGGTATACATAGGATAATTTAGTTGTTGTTGACTTGAATTTTGTTGGTTCATGATTTGGTAAGGCAAATTAGGGTTATTTATTATTTGAGGATTCATGTTTTGTATGTTGATACTTGGATTTTGAGTTAAGGTTTAATTCAAATGTGGATTATGCATTATTTGCATGTTTGTGTTTGTGGATTTAAATCGTCCAAATTTTGAAAGGCTTGAACTTTTTCCACATACTCTCTTTTCTTTAATATATCTTGAGACGCCTATAGCGCATGCAATCTTGCCTGTAAACTTGACACAGTTTTATATGTTTCAGGGGCGATCATTTAAGGAAACTCCTTTGCAGTCCAAATGACAAATAATGAATTTCTCGGCCTCTTCTGAACATTTCGGGAGATTGTGCCCTTAATTTACGAAGAAAATATGCATCTATAGACTCGTTAGGATATTGTTGAACCTGATGTATCTCCATTTCCGTTTTATATGGAGGTAATCGAAGACGGCTTAGGCTAAAAGTTTTTCTTTCAGCTGTTCGTATGTTTGATCTTCCATTTGATTTTTGGTTTTAATTTGGAATATAAGATCTAGAGCTACGCCGCCTAAGTACATTGATAGAATGTCCTTCTTCTAGGTAATCCCAACCTTGCAAACTTGCTAAATGTTCATATATCATGAAGAAACGGTCAGGATTCTCATTAATTTTGCCTGAGAATTATGTAAAGTGTAGGAGGCTAGATGAAGGTTTAGTTGCCATATCATATTTTTCGTCAGAACAGCTTTCTTTATCTGATTTATCTTAATTATTTTTCCTGTCTTTGCACCTGATCGAGTTATAGGCATTTAATCATATGTTCAACATTTGATCAACTCTGCTAAAACTATCAACATCCTATACAATTTATTGAAACATACCTTGTTCTTTTTGATGAATCCGTCCTTTAGGTTTGTAGTCCTGTCCTCCTTATGGGATCCAATTGTAGAGTAGTGTGCAGTTCATGGGGTGGGATGGATGAAAATTTCCAAATATATTCTTCCAGGGGTGTGTGTCCAAAACAATTCAGAGTGGGTTTCCAATTCCAGCAGGTTTCCACAGAAAATGATTGGTAATTTTCAATAGTTTAAATAAAATGATAAAATATTTGTAAAATATTGTCACTGGTTTACTGTCTGTTCTTAAACGACACTTGAATGAAGGCACTTGTAACTAAGTTACTTTTAGTCGGTCTGTTGTGAATGTCTTAAGAACTTTTATCGGAATAAACGGCACTTTGTGGAAACGTTATGACACTTTTGCTTCACATGTTACGAATCGGTACTTCAAAACGTAATAAAATTTATTAAGACCCGAGCGATCCACCACTTAATGATTTATTGGTTATCTAGTAATAAATAATAAGATAGACCCTTTCGATGTAGGACCGTACATTTCGTGGTTAAAAGAAGCATAGAACTGTTTGACTATTCGACCGACACCATTTTATTACAAAATTCCATAAAATGTGATATATGCAATAATTGACAAAGTTGATTAAAATAGTGCCCGCAACTTAGGCTGTAGTGCGATTATGTGTGGTTCACCTCTTCTATGTATAATCTTATATCTCTGACATAGGTCGGTAAGGAAATGAGTGTATATCTATGGTAGGATTCTAACTCCAAGACCAAGTCAGAAAGGTGAGGTTAATCCGACTCCAAACCAAGTCAATGATAGAGAGGTTTAGGACTCCAAAACCAAGTCAGAGAGAAGGGAAGAGGTGACCACTGTCGAAATGAGTGAGTGATACTCTTATGGTATCTGACAGACCTTTTATAGGCCCCTTCTGTCTCTCTGCTAGACGTGACTTGAGCACTTCATAATTTCTCCACTTGGAGTCGGCGTCGTCTGATACTACTTCTTGACTACGTAAACACTATAACTGCTTTTGTTTACATTGTGTTTGTTCTGTTCTGGCATGTGTCTTACTCATAAACTTATTAGATTCCCTTTACAATATGCATATACGCGTAAGCTATTTATTACCTTACTCTTTACAGACAAAATGTCAAGGTATACTACATATAAAATTCACCCTTACCAATGTAAATAATTTATAGATAATAATTTATTACAAATCGCGTCACATCGATGAAAGACGCTTATTTTTATCAAACTTCGGTTTCTGTTCAAATGACAGTAACATATTCTCAGCTTCTGAGAAAAACTAAAGCCAACGTTAGAAGTAAAACAGAAGAACAGAAGTTACAACGAATTAGTGTAACTTATTTGGAGAGCCGAGAGGGACCCACCAACATATTGATTATGGCGAAATGTCCTTGAAGTCATATAAATAAATCCAAAATTACATCAGTAAGGAAATAAGGATGATAGTTGAGACGGCAGTGGCTCAATGGTAGAGCTCACCTCTGGAGTTATGGGCTGTCGATTCGATCCCTGCTCATGCCATGTGAACCTTGTGGTGGGCAAACACTGTATGTGTGGCTTTTCTTGAGCTTCTCTCGTTTTCTGCCACTCTCTCCAATCCACCAATTCATTCCATCATTATCTGTCCAGCCTGA